>JAQQSV010003264.1:0-16459 GCA_028646515.1 Pseudochirops corinnae | reverse complement strand
CTAATCCCCCCTCCTCCCAGCCGGTGCTAATCCTCTGCTCACCTGAGAGCTATTGAGAGCTTTCTCTGCACCTCCCGACCGGCCGCCCCCGGGGCACAGCCTGGGCTTCGGTTCGCGGTGCTGATGTAGTTCCTCGTAGCTGAGCTGACTTTAGTGGGAGGTATCTGTGTGCGTTTTTGAAGTTCTAGGTTGGTCCAGAATCCTATTCCATGGGTATTTGGGGGTGGCTATGTGAGGGCTGCGATATATTGCTGCTGCTACGCCGCCATCTTGGCTCCGCCCCCCTACAGCATAAATCTTAAGGTAATAAATCCAAATTATGCAAAGTCATTTGCATGGTAATTTGGGAAGGAGAACACTTACATCTGAGAGGATTCTGAGTCCTGCAGACCATGATGCATGAGCTGCATCTTAAAGAAAGAGAGAAACTGCACCTTTATGGGGTGAAATTAAGCAAAGAAGTGCATTCCAGACCTGTTGGGGAGTTGCCAGTCTGGTCTAGATTATAGAGTATGGGACATGTAGTAAATCCAACAGACAAGCAAGTGTAGAAGTGAGAAGCAGCCAAATGATTCTTGATTGATCAGAGAGAAACATTAACTTTACTAGCAAAAAGTCTTGGCGATCCCCTAGATTTAGTAAAAGAAAGGTGAAGTTTCTCTTAAATCCTGTTAGTCCCTGCTGCCCAGTCTGGCTCAAAAGAAAAGTAAGTGGGGGCTTTGCACTGTTTTAGGGAGTCCACTTTAACTGTGCTGTCATGAGCTCTGTTATGACTGAACTAGGGGCTTCTGAAATAAATGACCAGACTGGTTTATACACCTCAGAGATAGCCAGTGTGCTGAGCTTTGAAGTCTGCCAACTAAAAGAGAACTTCCATTCACGGTAAGGGCTAACATCCTCTAAATGTCTGTTAAAAGGGTGATGGTTAATTGAAAGAGTTTGTAAATGTTATGCCCAACTAGAGATAAAATTCCCCTAACTAAAGAATGGTTAGGACCAATAGTCAAGCGATGTTGGTCCTAACCATTCTTTAGTTTTATCGATATTCCTGAATGGACCAAATAGCCTTGAAGCCTGGAGCCTAGAATTGTGATTTACCTAAAACAGATTTTCCTCTCTCATGAGTTTGCCTGATAGGTCGCTCTAAGTGCGAAGCCACTTTTTCTTGGGTTTATTGCTGTGAGAGTATGGTCCAGATTTCTATGTGTATTACGTGTCTTATTGTCTATGTCTTCTCGTTAAAATTGTAGTATATCATTAAGCTACCTCACAGGACGGTGGTGAGCATCAAACCGGATAACATATTTACAGTACCTTGCAAACCTTAAAAGGCTGTATCCTTCTTCTACAAGTCACTTTTTTCTTCCAGATTCAGTTTTTATTATTGTTGTTTTTTGTTGTTGATTTATTATTGTTGTTATTATTATACATGTCAATTTTCTCTTCGGGACTAGGTTTTTTCATCTATAAAACGAGGGAGTTGGACCCAAAGACTGAGTTCTCGTCCAGCCCTAACAAGCAACGCTCCTTTTTCAGTCCGGCCTTCCTCCCCCAACAGCCAGCGGGTGATTAAGCCCCCTCCCTTTGGCTGGAGGACTATCTAGAAGACCAGTGTCTGGGTCCCTGCCTCTCTGCCTTTATCTCCTCGGTGGCTTCGTAGCCGATTCTTTATCAGCTGGTCCCCAAGCGCTAGGCACTTCCCGGGCAGAGAGATTCCAGGGGCCGGCGGACTACACATCCCAGCATCCCCGCTCACCCCGCCCCCTTCATGTGGCCTCTGCATGAGATTCAGGTTTAGTTTCTCTTTGCCAGGTCCCTCTACACCTGGGCGGCTCCTGGGTTCAGCACTTTGCCTTGGGCTGGAGCTGGAGCGAAGGTGCGGGGGAACATGGCCTGGTCCCTAGGAAGGTTGACCTGAAGTCGCTTTGGGAGTGTGGCGCTGGGGCGCGGCGCCCAACGGCTGCGCCTCTGGCCCCCAGGCCCGGCTGCTGGGAGCATCTGCGGGGCTCCGCTCGGCGTGGCTGGCCTGCGACCCCAGCACTGGAGGAGCTGGGGTCGGGGGCGGAGCAAGAAGAGCTCCTTGGCTAGTGGCGGGGCTGGCGGCTGGGCTGGCCAGGGTGGCCGCAGCCTCTCTCGACCACCTGGCGCGGGCCGAGATGGTCCCCAGGACCGAGGGCGCGTCGGGCGTTCTGGAGAGGGCAGATGAGCTGGCCCTCCACTGCAGCTTCTTCATGGCTCAGCCCCTGACTTCCCTGTCCGAGCTGCGGGCCTGGCAGGGGGACATGAAGACCCAGATGGAGGTGCTGATCATGGAGACCCAGGCGCAGGTGTGCCAAGTGCTGGCACAGTTGGACCGGGGCATCAGCTTTTCCGTGGATCGCTGGGAGAGAAAGGAAGGTGACCGCTTTGGGACAGGGACTAGGGGGGTAAGGTGGATGGAAAGGGGACCCTGTGAGAAGCGTGGGCTAAACCTGGCGTGAGAGGCTCTGGACCTCGTCAAATGCCTTCTGATTCCCTACAAATTCCTCCAAGGCCCACAAATGCCAGTGGCTCACAGTGCACACAGTAGGCGCTTAATAAATGCTTATTTATTGAGCGGCTGACAGAGCCAACGGTGCGTTTTGCGTCAGTCAGCAAAATATTGACTGTTTTCTAAAATCAGTGGTGACCATCCACTAGAGGTTGTATATTAACTAGTCCCCTTTGGTGGGTGGAGGCTGCGAGTGAGCTCCTACATGCAGGATATCAAAGCTCTTCCAGAGGTGTGTCCCAACTTCTCCTCCCTCCTTTTTTTTCCTCTTCTTAGAACAAGAGATTTTTTTTTAAACCTTGAGAGTAGTTTGCAAATGCCCATCTTAGTTTTTCTGCTCTTAAGATGTCGACTGACATGGCTGCGACTCCTTGCTGTTGTCATTCTGACCCTCACATTGAGATCTTAGCTTCCTAAGAGTTTGTTTGAGCTTGTCTCTCTGTGAGTAGTCCTCTGAAGGTCTGCACAGCCCTAAGTCAATCTACTACGTCAGTTGGCTTTCTACATTAAATATGCCTTAATCTGTTTGTCTCTTAGACTGCTTGCTAAGTTAAATGCAATTAAGTATTATAATTTTCATGCACAGGACCTTTTTGAATGAATGAACAAGGCCGACAGGTCAAAGGAGCTTAGTGAATTGGCTTTGGTTTCTTAAGTGGTGTTGATGACTCCAACTAAAACTTTTAACATTGTGTACACAAATAGGAGTGAATTTTTTTAGAACATAGGGTTTTGAGGTCCATAACAGTTCTCATAAATGAAATACCTTGATAGATTGTCAAAAGGTTCATTTTAAAAATCTTTTTGCTCCTGTTTTCCTTTTCTGACAAATTGTTCTGGTGGTAGTTTATATTGTTTCAGTAGTAGGCTGTTAGCTAATAGCAGGCTATTAATTCTATATTGTTTCAATAGTAGGCTAATAGTTATCTCATATTAATAGCATGTGTTGATAGTTTAAGAATGTACAAATAATAATAATAGCTTACATTTATGTAGCACTTTACATATACTGTTACTTCATTTGAGTGTCATCACTGTCCGGTGAAAAAGATAGTACAAAGATTTCCTTTTTTACTGATGAAAAAACCAAGGTCTAGAAAGCCAGAACCAACTAAACCTACAAAACAATGCACTTACTGTTCCCCCTCTGATAGTTTATATATGGAAATTCCTTTGTCTTCAATTAACACTATAAATCTAAACAACTTAGGTGGATGAAAAAATATCTTTAGTTCTTGTGAATTTTAGGTTTAAACTTTTTTTTCCCTACACTTTTATATATGTGTTTTTTGTTTCTTTGTTTTCCCTCAGGAGGAGGTGGTATCAGCTTTGTGCTACAGGATGGTGATGTCTTTGAAAAAGCTGGAGTCAGTGTTTCTGTGGTTCACGGGAACCTTTCTGAGGAAGCAGCAAAACAAATGAGGAGCAGAGGGAAGATCCTCAAGACCAAAAATGGTAAGTCAGATTGTTTTAAAATACATTTGATTGTAACTGTTGATTTTTCTTATAGATTTAATTTATTAAATTAATTAATTAAATAATTGATGAAATTTAAATAATCGATTAAATAAATTAAATTTATTATTAAGATGGTTGTTGGAAATGACCATTTGGACACGTGCATTTGATTAGCATGAATGACAGTGGTCTGGTTCTTGTTGTTCCTTTGTGTCCAACTCTTTGGGGCCCCCTTTAAGGTTTTCATGGCAAAGGTACTGGAGTGGTTTGCCATTTCCTTCTCTAGCTCATTTTACATTGAGGCAAACGGAGTCAAGTGACTTGCCCAGGGTCACATAACTAGTGAGTCCCTGAGGCCATATTTGAACTCATGAAGATGAGAGTCTTCCTGACTTCAGTCTTGGCCACCTAGCTGCCTAGTGATGCGGTTCCATGCATTATCAACACTTGCTGGTTGTGTAACCCTGAACCAGTCTCTTGACTTCTATAAGGCCTCTTTTTCCTTACCTGTAAAAGGAAGATAATAATAGTCACCGTTTTCACAGGGTTGCTGGGAGAAAAGTGCTCAGTAAAACTTAAAGCACCATATAAACATGAGCTGTTTATTGACAATGACTGGCACACTTACTATCTCATCATCAGCATTAAAATGTGTATAAAACAAGGCAGAGAAGGAAAGTGGCCCAGTGGATGGAACGTTGGGCTTAAAGTCAGAAAGAACTAAGTTCAGATTAATCCAGTCTCAGAATTTACAAGCTCAGACGTTTACTTGCCTGGGCAACTGACTTAATCTCTGTCTGCCTCTGTTTCCTCATCAGTGAAATGGGGATAATAAGAGCACTTACTTCCTGAAGTTGTTGTGAGGCTCAAATGAGACAAAGGGCTGTGTAAACTTTAAAACACTGTGTATCAGTGCTAACTACTAAAGTTAAATAATGGTAATAACCAGCAAATTAAATTTTAAAGTGAAAATTCAAAGGCCAATTGGAAACTTTACTCAGAAGAAAATAGTTAATTTAATTGTTTTAGATAGTGACTTTGTTTTTATTGTGACTCTGCAAGTCAGTTGCCCTTTTGTGCCATGGGAGTGAGCTCCGTCATCCACCCCAAGAATCCTCATGCACCCACTTTTCATTTCAGCTATAGATATTTTGAAATAGAAGAAGCCCGAGGGTAAGGCTCCCTGGGGACTTTGGAAATCTTTACACTGTAAAATACATACTTTTAAAGATAAAGAGTTCATATCATTTGGGAACAAAAAATAAGGTCCAGTGTGATTTAGATTTTTCATATTTCTTATGAAAGTGTTCCTTGGCAGATGTTGATCATGTCTTAAGGATGAAAACCGAGAGAGAGACTTTGATGTCCTTAAATTAACCATGAAATCAGTGATGTAATCTCTCTAACTTTCCCAGATTGTAGTTGTTGCGTTTGTTGGACTTTCCTTGTCAGAGAGGACCAATGACATCATGAGGCTGATGGCTTGATTTGCTTGTGAATTAGATTTGAGCGAGGCAGAGCCACACAAAGAGAGTGAAACTTTCCTAGATGCAACAGATGCTTTGGCAAGTCCACAGAAAGAAGAATAAGTTCCATTTTGAAACAATAGAAGTCATCTGAGTATCTGAAGGAAATGTTTTCATACTCTGCTAATGTGAAATCAGGAACTTTTCTGAGAAAATGGGACATATGGTGACTAATTACCTCTGTGTTACCTATTTTTACTATTGTAGGGATCTTTGATTTTCAGAATGTGGGTGATTCTTTCATCAGTGCATACTTGGATCCTCTCATGCCTCAATAGACATTCTTTAAATTTCTGTAGTCCAGAGAATTAATCATCTGATGGCCTGCCTTCTGTGATATCTAGAGTCTACAGTAATATCAATACGCCGTTCACTGTCTCCAAATCAACCAATTTTGAACAGTGTCTCCCTTCCCAAGTGCTATCTGTGTGTCAGTTATAGAATGGGGCAAATTTTAGCACCACAGATTAATACCATTTGGATTTGTTTAACTTTTTTCAGGTTGATAACTAGAGCAGATTATGCACCACATTAAGTAGTTGCCCTTAGGTCTTATACTACCTATTACTAATGGTATTTCAAGTCTTTTCTGGAAATTTTTAGTAGAATAGTATGTGTCTGTACAAATTAAGGGTGTTGGGCTCCTTGATAATTTGTTTATGTTCTGTTTTTGAGGTGTACCATATACTCTTGGATTAATTAGAATTATTTGATATGATTATTATTTGAATGATACTCTTAAATCCTCACCCCATATTTCCCACGTTAACCTTTCTCTTACCTTTCTTTTGCCTTTTTCATTTTACTCTCACTTTGTCCTCATCTTTTTTTTTTTTCTTTTCTGATGCCTATACCTGGAGACTGCCATTGGCATTACTTAGCTTTAGAGCTGGCTGCATGGCCTTAGAGTTTTCAAGTCTTTCTATATGAAATCCTGCTGGTTCTGTATTTAGTTTGCAATTATCATGCCTTGTAATGTAAGCTCCTTGAGGTCAGAAAATACTTACTTCACTTTTGTATTTAAATCGCAGCTACTTAGTTCCTGGAATAGAGTAACTGATTAATAAAATTCTTGTTCATTGACTGTGTATTACATGGCTAATTTGGCTGGTAGGGAGTTTTTTATGACAGGTTATGTTTTTCATTTGGTAGGTAACAAGCAATGGTGGTTTGGTGGTGGATGTGATCTTACTCCGACTTATTTGAACCAAGAGGATGCGGTACACTTCCATAAAACCTTAAAGGATGCTTATGACCAGCATGATCCAAGCCTTTATCCCAAATTTAAAAAATGATAGGTGGAAACATCGAGAACTTCTTTGGGGTCAGAATGCATCCCATGATTTCAAGGGATCTCCTCAGCTTTAGGTAGACTGATACTTTTTCTCACTTCTATATGTCAAAACAGTAGGTTTTTAAAAGCATTCGTTTTTGTAAGTAATTTACTGATGAATTGATTTAATATCAGACAAAGAAATTTCTTTTTTGTCACAAGTAATTTAGAATGATGAGGTTTTAATTTCTTGAGAATAATTTTTAAATTGATAAGTTTTGTTTAGATCCCACAGATAAACACAAATTAAGTTCACACAGCATTCCCTGAAAACTGTTAATGTATATAAAACAATGTGAGTGATTGCAACTAATAGTACCCACAACCATATGTTTTTATAGTTTTTTAAAAACAATACATTTATGTACTTTAACAAGTTAGTACCAATTTTGCTTATTGTATTTGATCTGAATTTTATCATGGCTTTATTTGTATAGATACAGTGATTACATCAGGAGGCAGCTAGGTGATGTGGTAGATAGACTATTGAACTTGGAATCAGCAAAACCTGAGTTTAGATCCATATGCTTCCTAACTTTGTTGATCTTGGGTGAGTCACTTAACCTCCATTAGCCTTGGTTTCCTCATTTGTAAAATGGGGTAATAATACCACTTACCTACTACCTCTCATGTTAGCTTTGAGAGTAAAATGAGATAATATTTCTAAAGTGCTTTGCACTCCTCAAAGTGCTATGTAAATGCTAGCCATTATTGTTTTATATAAATAGATAGAAACTTTTTATTCTCACTCCATTCTACATTCCTTCACATAAGTCTTTAAATGTTTCTTTGAATTCTACATCTTTTTCATTCTTTGTGACTGTGAACGTTTTTCTGGACCTGTGATGGGAATTTATTGTGGCATGTGGTGGCAGACTCTGATCCAAATTCATTTTCTTCCAAACTTTTAACTGCTTTTTCTAAAGGTTCTTTTGACTAAAGAGAGGGAAAAAGTAGAATTTAACAGTAAAGGACAAGGTGAGTTTACAGTGAGACAGAAGGGATGGAACCTGGAGTTGTGGTTTGAAGGTAAGGAATATTAGCTGTAGAGTGAGAAGGGAAGGAAACACTATTAAAATGGTGGAGAGGCCTCTGGAATGATTTGGGAATGGCAGTGAAGTTATATGCCTCTTAGAACAGATTGATACTCTTTAGTGATGAGGACAGAAAGGGGTGTAAGTTTTGTTGGGTTTTGCTTTGCTTTTGATAGCAAGAATGGTAACTAATTGTACCCATAACCATATGTTTGTATAGGTTTTTAAAAACAATACATTTATGTATTTTAGCAAGTTAGTACCAATTTGGCCTATTGTATGTGATCTGAATTTTATTATTGTTTGAGGACATGAAGTCTCACCTCTGTAAAGAAAGATTGTGAACTCCTTTATCAAGCCTTTAATAATCAAAATAGCGGTTCCACCTAAATAAGATGTAGATTTGTATGTTAATCTGTTTCTTATCTTCTACAAACAGGCCAACATATCTTCTAGGAAGAGAGCTTCTAGGGCCTTTAAAAAAATTCTATTAACTAGAGTTATCTGTAAGAGGGAACCAAGGAAGATTGACATTTAGAAGGAAAAGTTTGTGATTATTATTAAAATAGTTGGTTTTAATATATTTTTGTCTTTTTAAATCACTTTTTTTGGAGAAAGATGTTGAAATCATTTAACTAAATCTTAAAGCTTCTTTGTAAACTGGCCTAAGGTATCCTTTTTTTTACCATTACTGTAAGAAATACAAATAAAGAAGAGAAAATATGGTGTAATATAGGTAAAAATGATCATGAACAACTATCATTTTATATTTCTTATGAATCTCTATTTCTCTTCATTTCATTTTCCAAGTTAAAGTTTTTTTCCCCAGTTTTTAGCATATTTAAAGTTCCATCTCCCCTCCCTGAGATGGTAAGGAATCAAATATAGGTTACACATGTGCAATTATGTAAAACATTTCCATATTGGTCATTTTGTAGAAGAAGACTTGAAAAAAAGAGACAAAAAGAAAATGAAAAATAGCATGCTTCAGTCTGTGTTCAGACTATCAATTCTTTCCCTGGAGACAGATAGCGTGCTTCACCATCAGTTCTTTGGGATTGTCTTGGATCATTGTTTTGCTGAGAATAGCTAAGTCATTCACAGTTCTTCATCAAACAGTATTGCGGTTACTGTGTACAACAGTCTCCTGCTTCTGTTCACTTCACTCAGTTCATGTAAGTCTTTCCAGGTTTTTCTGAAATCATCCTGCTTGGAATTTCTTATAGCACAGTAATACTCCATTACAGTCATATACCACAGCTTATTTAGCCATTCTCCAATGGATGGGCATCTCTTTAATTTCCAATTCTTAGCCACCACCAAAAAAGCTACTATAAGTATTTTTGCTTACATATAGATTTGCTTTTTTGGGGGATATAGATCTAACAGTGGTATTACTGAATCACAGTTTTATAACCATTCGGGCATAGTCCCAAGTTGTTCTTCAGAATTGTTGGCCAAGTTAAACTTTAGCAAAGTTGTAGAATATAAGATAAACCCACATAAATCATCCTAATTTCTTTATGTGACCAACAAAGCCCAGTAGCATGTGACAGAAAGAGAAAATTCCATTTTAAATTATATAAATAAATAAGCAATATAAACTACTTGGGAGTCTTCCTGCCGAGACAAACCCAGGAACTATATGAACACATCTATAAAACACTTCATACAAATAATGTCAGATTGAAACAACTGGAAAAATATTAATTGCTCATGGGTAGGTTGAGCCAATATAATAAAGATGACAATTCTACCTAAATTTATCTATTCACTGCCAGACCAATCAAACTCAAAAAATAATTTTATAGAACTAATCACAAAATTCATCTGGAAGAAGAAAAGGTCAAGGATATTAAGGGAATCAATGAAAAAAATGTGAAGGAAGGAGGTCTAGCCATACCACATCTCAAACAATTATAAAGGGGTAATTATCAGAACAATCTGGAACTGGCCAAGAAACAGAGTAGAGGATCAGTGGAATAGATTAGGTACAAATGACGTTATAGTAAGTGACCGTAGTAATCCAGTATATGATAAACCCAAAGATGTAAGCTTTTGGAACAGAAGCTCATTATTTCATAAAAACTGCCAGGAAAACTTGAAAACAGTATGGCAGAAACTAGATCTAGAGTAGACCAACATCTCACACCTTATACCAGGATACGGTCAAAATGGGTACATAATTCACACATAGAGGGTAATACCATAAGCAAATTAGAAGAGCATGAAATAGTTAGTTTATCTGTGAGATCTATAGATAAGAGGAAAGTTTATAACCAAACAGGAGACAGAAAACATTACAAAATGTAAAATAGATAATTTTGATTATATAAAATTAAAAAGGTTTTGCCCAAACAAGACCAATGCAACCAAAATTATAATGAAGGTAGAAAGCTGGGGAAATTTTTGCAACAAGTATCTCTGATAAAAGCCTCATTTTTCAAATATATAGAAAACTGAGTCAAATTTATAAAAATACAAGTCATTCCTCAGTTGATAAATAGTCAAAGGATATGAACAAGCAGTTTTCAGACAACGGAATCAAAGCTCTACCTATAGTCCTATGAAAAATGCACTAAATCATTATTGATTAGAGAAATGCAAATTAAAACAACTCTGAGGTACCCCCTCACACGTATCAGATTAGCTAATAGGACAGAAAAGGGCAATGGTAAATGTTGGAGTGGGTGTGGGAAAACTGGTACACTGATGCATTGTTGATGGAGTTGTGAACTGATCGGACCATTCTGGAGAGCAGTTTGGAGCTATGCCCAAAGGGCATACCCTTTGCTTCAGCTAGGTCTGTATCCCAAAGACATCAAAAAAAGGGCAAAAGAACCTGAATGTACAAAAATATTTATAGCAACTCTTTTTTTTTTGCCTTTTCTTCGACTTTGTCTTACACTCCCACTACACCACTGCAATGATGACTTCTTAATTTAAACTAAGACCATTAGGGGTTCTGGAAAGGTGGATGTGTGTACTGGGGGAGGGGGAATGTTATCACAGTCTGAGGTATTGGGGAGGACAGGTCAGCAGATGGGCTTGACAGGGCTTTTGACGTTGCTGGCTGCCTGAAGCTGTAGTTGATAGGCCATACGGTAGTTCTTGAATCCATACAACCTGGGCATAAATTGGTTGGCTGGCAGTTTGGGCCTAATAGTCCAGATACACCAAGAAGAACACTTGGAGAAAGCTAGTGCCAAAGTAAACACCATCTGTGTGGTGGTACCTGGACTATTTGGGGGTATAAACATACACGCACTTGGGGCACTACAGCTTCACCATGGCCTCATCTGGTGTATCTGAAACCAATGGTCAACATGGGCTGATTTTCATAATATACACAGGGACAATAGCCAAAGTCTTCTTGCTGGTATTTTTCCAACATCTGGGAGATGCCTTGGTTTGGGAGGATGTAGTGGGCATGAATCCGTCCACGTGACATCTCGGCTGCCTACTCAATTGAGTCACTCTGGTTGAGGTTGTCCTCCAGCTCCTCATCAGGTTCCAAGTCAAGGACCATGTCTAGTGCCTACCTATAGTGGGACACATGTTCATTGAGCCTTGTGTGGTTGAACTTGTCTTGGATATAGCCTTCATCCTCCTCACAGAAGAATTCATTGCCATGAAGCCCATAGAACCATGAGATCCATGATACTTCCTCTGAGCTACTCATTTTTATGTCAGCTACCGGGCCAGAGTTTGGGAGGGGGAAGGAGGAGTTGCTCCTAGGGGTGGCGGTAGCAGCAAAGCCTAGCAGCAAAGGCCGAAAACGAAGCCCTGGGGGAGTGGGGTAGGAAGGAGCGGTATGACAGCTCTTCTTGTGGTAGCTAAGAAATTAGAGATTAAAGGGATGCCCATCGATTAGGGGATGACTAAACAAGCCATGGTATATTATCATAATGGAATATTATTGTACTATAAGAAATGACAAGCAGGATGATTTCAGAAAAACCTGACGAGCCTGACATGAACTGATGCAAAGTGAAATGAAGAGAACTAGGAGAATATTGTACATCGTAACAGCAATAATGTTTGATGAAGAACTGTGAATGACTTGGCTGTTCTCAGCAATGTGAAGATCCAAGGCAATCCTAAAGGATGATGATGCAACCTGCTATCCTCCTCGAGAAGAAGAACTGGCGTTGTCTGAATACAGACGGAAGCAGGCTGTTTTTTTTACTTTCTTCCACTTTCCTTCATTCCTTTTTTTTTCATTCAAGTCTTTTTGTACAAAATGCCTGTGGAAATTTCTCCCGTGATTTTACGTGTATAACACATTTCATTCCCTGCCTTCTCAGGGAGGGAGGAGGGGAGAGAAGGAAGGATAGAATTTGTAACTCAGATTTTTTTTAAAAAAGCAAATGTTAAAAAAATTGTTTTAAGACATAATTATGGGGGAAATACAATATTTTTAAATAAAGAATGTAGGTTCTTTTAACCTACAATGTAGGTTCTTTTAACAGGGAAGTCTTAGTTATTATTCTTTGCTATTATCGTCATCATTGTTACATTAAAATCCCGCTGTGTCTACAGTCCTTTCTCACAGTTATAATGGTGTGGAAATCAGTAACTTAAGGAACCAGCATTAATGCTGGTGTCACTGTTTACATGGGGCAGCTAGGTGTCATAGTGTAGAGTTCCAGACCTAGAGACATAGAGGAAAGAGCACTGGGCTTGGAGTCAAGAAGATTCCTCTTCATGAATTCAAATCTGGCCTCAGACACTTACTAGCTGTGTGACCTTAAGCAAGTCAATTAACCCTGTTTGCCTCAGTTTCCTCATCTGTAAAATGAGCTGGAAAAGGAAATGGCAAACACTTCAAGATCTTTGCCAAGAACACTCTAAATGGGGTCACAGAGAGTTGAACCCCACTGAAAACCAACTTTTAGGGGACTTTTCTCAAAGGATAATTTCCATCGTGTCACGGACTGTGCTGATTTCCATAGTTACATCTTTGGCAAAATAACGAAAGCATTGATAATGCTAGAGTAATGGTCTGTGTGTGAGATGGTGGGCTGTGTGTTTGTGTGTTGGCAGAGATCCCCTGTTTTCTCTTCATTCTGAGTAAAGGGGAGAGACTTAGCCGAGGCCATATTTTCTAACACTGTAACTTGCATATTCATCTTAACGTTTTCCTCTTTGGAATGTATTAGCTTCCTTCTGACTTCTCCGTTTTTCTTTTCAGGTGTGATGACTACTTTGTTATAAAGCATCGGGGAGAGAGAAGGGGCATTGGGGGCATATTCTTTGACGACCTTGACTCCCCATCCAAGGAAGATGTATTTCATTTTGTCCAAAGCTGTGCCCGTACTGTTGTACCTTCTTACATTCCCCTGGTGACAAAACACTAGGATGATCCATTCACACCTCAGGAGAAACAATGGCAGCAACTTCGGAGAGGCAGGTGAGGCTGGAACAAAATAACCCACATACACAGGCAGAAGCAAGTAAGGAAATGAGTGGTCATTTTTTTCTGATCATAACTTGTGATAGAAATATGACTCAAAAATAAGAGAACCAGGCAGTTCAGTTAGAGGCTTCTTTTTGTCATTTGATAACCGACGGAGTAAAGTCATTATACGTATTCTGTCAACCCACATGAAGTTATCATTATGTTCTTGTTCAGTTGTTTTCAGTTAGGTCTCACTCTCCTGACCCCATTTGGGGTTTTCTTGGCAAAGATACTAGAGTGTTTTGGTATTTACTTCTCTACTTCACTTTACAGATGAGGAAACTGAGGCAGACAGGATTAAGTGACTTGAGTAGGGTCACACAGCTAGTGAGTATCTGAGGTCAGATTTGAATTCATGAAGAGGAGTCTTCCTCATTCCATCTCCAGTGCTCTGTCCATTGCACTACCTAGCTATGTTTGAGATACTCACAAGCATGTGTCTGTTTGGAACTATATGTGATCTCATCATTGTACAGAAATTTCATTGGGGAAACTCCCTTCATCACTGTAAGGCTGGCAACTTGTCTGTAACTTACAGTCTTAGAAGTTGTGAGACTTAAAGTTTAGAGTGCCTGGGACGCTAAGTGGTTGGTGGTTAAGTGACTTGCCCATGGTCACACAGTTAGTATTGTATCAAAGGCAGGACCAGAACTCAGATCTTTCTCATACTGGTCCTCTGTCCTCTATGTATCATATGTAAGTGGGCTTCATAAATATTAATTAAATTGAATTCAATTGATTTCTTTGACCAGTTCATTTCCAACTTTTCTTAGGCTTTGGACGAAAGTGTGGGATTTTTTTTTAAAAAGTCAAATCTTAGGTTTTTTTATTTTAAGAGTTCCAAAGCATATGGTAATTTTTATGTTGATTTTCAAGACTAAATGATAGTATCAGGAATCATTTTCTTTGGTTTTCTGTCACTTTGCATTTCCTGCTTTGGAAACAACCTCAGCAAACAGAGCTTTGATATGTTACATTGATTAAATTAAGTCTACGTTAAACCTTCAGCCAAAGTGTCTGTGTGTGCATGTATGCAACATGTGTATATTCCCCACATTCCATATGTAGATTATTGCCAAATGCTTATTCCCTGGCCAAAGTCCCAGCCCCAACGCTTACATCCGGTCTCCCTTTCACGGCTACTATGAGATTGTGTTTAGGTAGTACAAAACAATTTGCATATTTGCTAACGCACAAGAAGGAAAGGTTATCAGGATATCAAAATATTCAAGAAAATGAAACAATGTCAGTGGTATAATATATTGATTTTAAAATAAATCTTTTTTGTACTAGCCTGTCCTGTGACATACCATTGTTACTAATTCCCTCCATCAGCATGAATTATTAAAAGTTGGTGATTGTCTACTTTTTTAAAATTCCCACAATAAAACGTAACTCCATTTCCATTAAAGCTTTAAAATTGATTACTTCTCAAAAAATAATAATAGCTAGCATTCATGTAAAACCTGCTATGTGCTAGCTACTGTGCTGAGCCCTTCACAAATATTAGGACATTTGATCCTCACAACAATTGCGAAAGTAGGTGCTGATATCATACCCATTTTACAGTTGAGGAAACTGAGGCAATCAGAGGTTAAGTGACTTGTACAGGTAGTAAAGGTCTGAGGCCACATTTTAGCTGGTCTTCCTGACTGCTGGCCCAACGCTCTTATCTGTTGCCTCTAGGATATGGAGATCTTTCTTTTACCCGTTTTTGTGAAGAATAACAGGATGATGATTTTGGCCTTAAACTGTGTCAGGAGCCATCAGAAATGCCTTCATTTAAGAGAATATATTTATTTTATATCATTTTCAGTCATAATATAGAAAACTTGTGCTTAAAGAATTCCCTATTTCTTAATGGGCTTACCTTTGTGATGTGATTAGACCAAATTAAACTTTTTATGGGTTGTCGTGTTATTGTTGTCTTTAATAAGGTGTTATACTGCATACAATTTGTTTTATTTTATAAATATATATTATACATTTTATGTTTTATATATGTGTGCATATGTGTGTATGTATATTTATATATATATATCTGTGTATACACACATAAATACACATACACATATTTATATTTTATCACGTCCTTGTTTTTGTATCTCATATTTTCTTCATCTAAGTTTTCCAGGAAATATTTTTAAACAACAGACTATCTCTCACTGTGATTGGAATGCAAGCATGGGCACTGAAAAGAAAAGAAATAAATTCCCCAGCAATGGTCATGGCAGTGCATAGTGGATAGAGAACCCACCTCAAAGCCTAGGACCAAGTCTTGGCTTGGGCATATGCTGACTTTATGACCCTGCAAGTAATTTAACTTCTGAGAGCCTCAGACAACTCTCTAAGAGGGATTTCCCAACACCAATGAAATTGCAGGTCCAATTCCAATCCCTGTTCCCAGTGATGATGAAAGTGGAGAATCACACATACCCCTCTTGGTGGGAAGAGCCCTTGGTCAACTAGTACAGTTACAACTACTACAGTACCAACTAGTACAGTCCCTCATAGATGATCATATAACTGCTGTTTGCTTGCTGAATTCACTACTGTCCAAGTTAGCCTCTCTGCAAATATTGGATACAGATCTAACCTCTGATGGTTAGAGGAGTGTATCCCTATAATTGAGCCAAAAACAATGTGAATTTCACTTTTTAATTTAAAAAGGTTTCAAGTCAAAGAGTTCTCTTCAAAAACTCCCAGAGGTCCAAAAACATTATCAGTTGTAAGTATAAATGGCATGTATGTACAAGTGCATTGTGAATGGCTGAACTCCATGATGGCATGACTGGAAATCAAAGAATTAAAGGAAGTATGAAGTTGTGGGATAGGGGAGGGGACAGAGAAGTAGCTTATAAGGAGGTCTAGAACTTGTGTCAAGAAGTTTCATGATGGGTATTAGTTAACAACAGGTTAAAGATGGGTCACAGAAGGATAGGATTGAAACAGTTGACACCCAATATTTTTGTACTTTATGTATTCATAAATTCTAGATTTTGTGGAATCTTGGTGTCACAATAGGACCAAGAAGAAGAAGAGGTCAGTAATTAAATTGTGATGTTTTCTTCTTGTTACCCCAATGAGATTAGCTGCCAGGATGTCTTTTAGATGAAA
>JAQQSV010003263.1:0-16501 GCA_028646515.1 Pseudochirops corinnae | reverse complement strand
ATGGTATTATCATGCCAAGGTTGGGGAATATCCCATTGTGTGCTCTTTCTTAGTTTCCCACCCCCAAGATGTATTTAGACCTATGGAATTAGCATCTGAGAGTAGTGAGAGTTATGGAGAGTAGTGTGGCCTGTGATGGGTGGGAAGGATATATGTGGTATAAAGAAACCATTAAGTCTTTATTATACTCAGAGAACTGATCCTAGTCCTGGACGTGGGGATATATAGGTGAATGTATGTATAAGAGCCTTGGGGTGCATTTGGTGTTTTTCTAGTACCAGCTAAGGTTGCCCTCCTGCAGCCTAGAGAGCAGGGTGCTCCAAAACTTGGACTCAGCACCTACCATCACACTGTGCCATTCCCTAGAAGGGTTCTAAAGCCGTACTGATACTGACCTAGGCCAAATATCTAACATTGTGCCTTTTCCTTTCCTCTGTCTAGGTCGAAGCCCATGTTTGGCCAGGTTTGTATGTCCTTGGTGCTGAAAGATGCCCCACCCCAAAAGGGAGTTTGCTTTCTCCTGCACATGCCTGCCTTCTTCCCAGGGGAGAGTTTCTGCCACTGGGCCCAGATAATTTCCCAGTACAATGCATTTTCCAAAATCCTTGACCCAAAGCCTCAATACCCCTACCCTGACTCCTCCAGGCTCTCTCCTCAGAAGGCCCAACCCTGTCTGACAAAGTTGCAGATGGGGAATTCCTACCTTTTACTGCATCTCCCCATTCTCAAGAAGGGAGGGAGGTCATTTGTCCATGGAACAAAAGAGCAAAGACACAAAACATCACCACTTGAAAATATGGAACATTCTGAAATGAAAGGAAGTGACAAGCAGTAGTCAAAGATTGATATTGGGCATTTGAAAGCATGTGTTCTAGTCACTCAGTCCCTGGCCAGTCACGTGACCCTGGCCCTTCTCTGAACCTCAATGTCTTCCTCTGCAAAACCAGGGAACTGTCGTCCATGGGAACATCCAGCTCTGCCATTCTATGCCCTGTGCCTACATTCCTCACAGCTTTGACAGGCTATGTTTTCTAACATTTTGTGTACTGATGATTATGCCCTTTATATAGAGGAAGAAACTATGACCTAGAGAAATTAAGTGACATGTCCAAGCTATCAGAGCAATTCTGTGGCAAAAGTGGGACTAGAACCCAAGTCTCCTGACTCTGGCGCTCTTGTCACTGTACTTTAATGCTTCACATACTACAGGTTGGTGCAATACCCTTCCCTGGTACCCCCTCAAGTGTGACAGGTCAGGAAAATTAATTTTATTTTGGACTTGCCTGCATCTTCTTTCTTCTCTCCTTTAGGTCAGAAGCCTCCAAGAAAAAGCGGCCACAGAGAGAGGTAAGGGCTTGATTGGGATGACCCATGAAAGGCATGAATGAAGTCAGTCATTCAACAACTGTTGAGCACCTGCTTTGAACACAGCCCTATGCTAAATGTCCTTAGGGAAAGGAAAGAGGGGAACTAGGGAACAGAGTCTTTCCCTTTAGGGACTTTTAAGTCCAATCAGGAAGAAAAATAGGAACATCTGGTAAGGTTTATAATATTAAGAAACAGGCTCCAGAAGTTATGGAGTTTAACTCAAGATGAAACGAGAGCCAGATAAAGGGAAATCAGAGAAATCTTCCTTGAGGAGGCAGGATATCAAAGATGAAAGATGTAATTGTTCTAAAGGAACATGTTCCTGAGAGTACTATGAAGAATAGATCAATATCTTACAGAGCAGACTAAAATAGGTTAGGATGTCATGGCTAAGAGGGACCTTAGAACACAGAGTGTCAGAGGAAAAAGGACCTTCGTGATCACTTAGTTCAACTATCTCTTTTTTCAAAAGAGAGAACTAAGTTGCAGAAAGAAATGACTTGCCCAAGGCTCCACCACCAACTAGATGATTTCTATATTCGTTTCTAGCCCTGGGGCTACGATACTACCTGAATACTTAATGAGTTCATCTCACTCTCTCTCTGTCTCTTTGTCTCTCTGTCTCTGTCTCTGTCTCTCTGTCTCTGTCTCTCTCTGGCTCCTGTCTCCTCTCTCTCTCTCTCTCTCTCTCTCTCTCTCTCTCTCTCTCTGTCTCTTTCTCTCTCTCTCTCTAACCTTACCCACTTTCCTATGCACAAACCTATCACCTGATCCATCCATATCCTTCCCCTTGAAAGCCCACCGTTTCCAGAAAACCTTCCCTGAAAATAATAATAGTTTTCATTTATGGATTAATTGATTCTGATCAGGTCTCAACACTGCATGACCACTCAGTTGTTCAAATGGACTTACCTATCCAGCACTTGGTAACCTCTCATTGTATATAGTAGTGTTGATCATACTGGGAATTTCGAGCACTGAATTGGGAGTCAGGAGACCTGAGTTTAAATCTGGCTTCTACCCCTGACTCAGTGAATGACTTTAGTGGAGTCCCTTCCTCTTTCTTGGCTTCCATTCACCTCTCTGTAAAATTAAAGTATTCCACGATATGGTCTCTCATGTCCCTTCCAGATATGGTGTTCTGTAGCTTTCAGCCCTAAATGCTCCAGTCCTATAAGACACAGTAGCAGCTATCCAAGGATTCACAACAGGGCAATCACTGCCTTTCACCAGCCCAGTTCATTAACTAGGATGGGACTGTTTCTCACACATGCTTTACCGTCTTTAGAGATGGGGGAAGAGAGGGAGGGTGATGCAATGCTCCCAGGAGGACAGGAGGAAATGGTGGAGGGATGGTGGCAGCTCTGTGGGTGAGAGCCTTCCCTATCTCCTTCTCTGGACTGAAGGTATCATGGTGCCAGGTGCCGTGTAAAATAGCCAGCTGGAGGGAGGCCAGGGCATCCCATAGTGATAGTCAGTAGCCTATGGGCAACCTTCTGGCCTCCCAGGGGTCCTGCCCAGAGCCCTTGGGCCTGCTCAGGGGCCAGGTCCTTCACTGTTCCTATGGACCTTGCCCAACAGGGGTGTTTCACAGCTGATCACATTCATTTCTCACTGATCAGACTCAGCCACAGTTGTAGCAAAGGAAAGAATCTTCCCTTTGCTGAGTTGGGAGCTAGAAGATTAAAGGAATCACAGAATGCCCAAGGTAGGAAGGTCCTTAGGGCACAAAATATCAGAGTCAAAGGTAACCTTGTTGTTTTGTGGATTGGTCCTATCAGACTCTTTGTGACCCCATTCCCAAATGAGGTTTTCTTGACAAAGAGACTGGAGAGGTTTGCTGCTTCCTTTTCCAGATCATTCAACAGATGAGGAAAACTGAGGCAAACCCAGTTAAGTGACTTGCCCAAGCTCACACAACTAGTATCTGAGGTCAGATTTGAATTTGGGTCTGGCACTCTATCTCCTGTGGCACCTAGCTGCCCTTAGAGGTTACTTGAAAGACTCTCCAGTCTAATTCCTTTGTTATTCTTCATTCATTCAATTTTCTGTTCACTTACTTATTCCTTTGTTTATTTACCAATCTATGGATTGGCCAATTTATTTATTTTTATAGTAAGGAAATTAGGAACTAGAGAGGAAAGGTGGCTGCCCAAATTCCTGCTGTAAAACAGCAGAATTAGGACTTGAACCCAGAACTCCAGATTACCAATCCACATTTTATTCTACTCTGGCAAGGGGTCCAGCTGCCTTTCTTCTACCCAATCTGGTCCCTCCTCACTTTCTTCCTCCTTTCTCCTCTCCTCTTCCTCCTTCCTACATGTTTAATTACTTAATTACAGCTTGTTTAATTACTTCTTGAGTCCCTACTTAGCTCCCTTCAGGGCAGAGTCCAACCCCAGTGACCCCAGTTGCTTCCCAGAAGGAATCCACAGGAATCTAATGTTTACCTTCCCACGAGAGCCCTACTCAGCAGGACTGATGAATAAATGCAGCCCAAAGACCTGAGAAGTCACCCACCCTGGCCCCTACATCAATAAAACTCAGGGATTCTCTGGTCTCTGATACAGTGCCAGGATACCATCCATGGCTGCAGAGAAATCCAGCTCCTTCCATTGAAGTGGAAACTTTCATATTATTTTCAGTGACATCCTCCAGTAGTTTTAATAAAGAGGTTGGAATTTGGGGGCCTTGGAAGCCAGGTCATTGGGAATGACTTTTACAGTCACTATCACTGGGCTCTGAAAGCTGGAGCAGCATAGATCATAGGATTAAGAACTGGAAGAGACCTTAGATCACCTAATTTCACTGTCTCATTTTCCAAAGGACAAAACTGAAGCCTTTCCAGCCAACAGAGAACAATGAGACTATATATACTGATCTCCAACCCACTGGGGGAGCTTTTACATTCTTTTACAGCCTGTCCCTGACTTTACCTTTCAGTCCATCCGAAGACTCTCTGTCCTGCATTTCCAAGGTCCAGCCAAACCAGCCTTCTTGTAGTTTTTGCCAGTGGTGCTGTATCTATCTCCATGCCTGTGCCCTGAACATCCCACATGGCTGGAATGCACTCTCTCATCATGCTCCACTTTGTAGAAACTTCCTAGCTTTAAGAGATTATGCTCAAGCACCACCTTCCACACTAAATCTTTCTTGATTCCCCCATGCCCTTCCTTCCCAATTACCTTGAATTTATTTTGCATTTATCATGAATATGGGTAGGTGTGATGATACTTTTACATGGTGTCTTCCCTAATAGAATATAAATTCCTTGAGGGCAGGGACTGCTTCCTTTTAGTCTTAATATTACCAAGAGTTTGGCACAAAGCAGGCACTTAACAATTGCTTGTTGATTGAATATATAGTGCCTCAAAGAATGAATATTAATTAATTCATCCTTAGTAAATATCAATTAATTAATGAATATTAATTAATTCATCCTTAGAAGGGGAGAATGGGTCCTATTATGGCTCTCATTCCATAGAATGTGAGCCTAGAGAAGTTGTGACTTGTGACCTTGGGCAAAAGCAATCCACCTCCATAGGCCTTAATTTTTTCATCTATAAGAAAAGGAGGTTGGACTATGTGACTTCTAAGGCCCCTTCCAGCTCTAATTCTTGTTATCTGTGATCTTAGGTGATGACTAAGTCACACAAAAATCTCAAGCCAGGGTCCTGATGTCCTAAAGACCAGACAGGAAGCTGCCCTTAGGTTTAGCACTTTGACATTGGGTGAAGGGGTCCAAAGTAGTTTGTGTCTTCTAGTTAGAAGTAGAAAAGCCTGGGTCCCTAACAGGAATAGGATGGGGGAGAGGAGCCAAGGTCAAGAAGGGGTCAAAAAGGAGAAGTTGCAAGGGGAAGACTTGGCAAAAGGAGTGGAAGACATTCAAGGGATTTCCAGGTCATCTATGACTTTCCTCTGGCTGGTAGGGGTTTGGGCTGAGAGACCATACATGGCTTCATAACAATCCTCACGTGAATGCAGATGTTGGAACAAAAAGAGTAAGAGAAAGAGACAATTTTCTTTTGTGATTCTTCTGAAAAGGTGAATTCTTTGGCTCTTCTTCCCACCCAGACCCACAGACTTATAGGACATAAAACCTAGGATGCTCAGGGCCAGAAGAGATCTATCAGAGTGGCAAAGTTGAAAGAACACTGACTTTGGGGTTAGTGGACCTGGGCTCAATCCTGCCTTTGATAATCAGTATCCATGTGATCTTGGACAAGTCTCTTAAACTTTCTAGGTCAAGACCATCTCTTCCAATTTCCAACGTCATTGAATAAGACAGACCTCGGAGGAAGGCATCATGTTTTGTTTTGGTTTTTAATATACACTTACATACCTTATCCATATAGATTTTGGCTTCACCAATAAGATGTATCTAATCCTCCTTACCCAAGTCTTTTTTCTTTGCCTTTCCAGCCAGCAGAGAACGATGAGACTATATATACTGATCTCCAACCCACTGGGAAAAATCATGAATCTGATTATGCCACTATCCATATTCAGTAATTGAGACCCAGCAGAAACAGCTTCAAGAGGGATGAATGGACCAGTTTCCAGGGAATTCTGAGGACTCTCCAGTTCCAGTCAGATAGAGGGAAGGTGATGATTCTTTCAGGGACCTGAAAAAAAAGCCATGGGGATCAATAGGCAATAAGACACTCATTGGAAAGGAGGACCTTTGGATGTACCCAGGTCTGCCAGTTACTAGGCTATGAAGTATCCCTTCTCTTCTCTGGTTCTAATTTCCTTTTCTATAAAGTAGGAATAACAACCCCTCACAAAGCTCAAAGGAGATAATAGAAGTAAAGCCCTTTCTAACTCTAAAACCCTCTGTATATATAGGCTCTCCCTTCTGAAAAAATGCATTAATGCTGAACTGGGAGCAGCCCCCCAGCTTCCAGCAGACACTGATTTAAAGCACCCCTAGTTCAATTGGGGTGCCAGAACTCCTCAGATCTTTTGACTTTGGTCTAGAACAGTGGTGTCCACCTTGCCACTGATCGATATGTAAGAGCCCCTGAGGACTGCATAGTTACTTAGTTTTCAAATGTAATGTTATCTTTGTTTTATTGTCTTTTTTTCTCTTTGTTAAATATTTCACAATTACACTCTTTATCTAGTTCAGGCCACACTGGGGAGTTGACACCTCTGACTTAGGATCCTAAAACCACACCAAAAGCTCTAGAATTTTACTCTGGGAATCAGAATACTTGATGGAGATAATCAGAATAGAGACAATAGGGAAATTCTCAGCTCAGTAATGAATTTGCCAGTCTAGCACCTGTTGAGCACAAGTGATCCCTGGGCCAACAGGGGAATCCCTAGACAACATACAAAACTATCAATAATAAAATCCTATGTAGGAATGATTGAGTCCTTAACAACAATCCTAAATATATAAAACACACCAAGGGCAGCCTGGTATAGTGGATAGAGAGCTGGCTTTGGACTCAGACAGATCTGGGTTCAAGTCCTAAATCCACCACATACTTCTACTACCTGTGTATCCCTGGCCAACTCACATGACTTCTGAGTGCCCTTGGGCATTTCTCTCTCTCTCTCTCTCTCTCTCTCTCTCTCTCTCTCTCTCTCTCTCTCTCTCTCTTTCTCTCTCTCTCTCTCTTTCTCTTTTTGGAGGGCAATTGGGGTTAAACGACTTGCCCAAGGTCACAGGGCTAGTAAGTGTGTCAAGTGTCTGAGGCTGAATTTGAACTCAGTTCCTCCTAACTGCAGGGCCGGTGCTCTATTCACTCTGCCACCTAGCCAATTGGGCATTTCTCTTACTGTCTTTATTTGTCACTTTTAGTGTCATCTGCCTCAGTTCCTCACAAGAACAAAAAATCATATGTCCCGTTACAAAAGTAAAATAAATAAAGCCCACAAGAAATCCTATAAACTGTCACTGGGTTACCTTTCTTAGGCCCAGGAGCACATTTCTAGATGGCACCCACAGAGATATGAGGAGTGCAGGGAAGGACTACAAAGCCAGGTTTGTGCTAATCAGGGCACTACCTGGTCAGGACAGATCTAAGTCAGGAAGCAAAGCCAGGAGGGAGTCCCATAGCTCATCTGGGAGAGAATACAGTAACAGCAATATTGTAAGATGATCAGTTATGAATGACTTAGCAATGCAATGATCCAAGATAGCTTTGAAGGATTTATGATGAAAAATGTTCTTCATCCTCATAGAAAGAACTAATGGTGTCTGCATATAGATTGAAACATACTTTTTTAAACTCTCTTTTTCTTTAGTGTTTTTTAATCTATGTTTCCTTTCACAACATGACTATTGTGGAAATGCTTTGCATGACTACACATGTCTAAGTTATATTGAATTGTTTGCTTTCTCAATGGGGGTGGGATGTGGGGAGGGAGGAACTCAAAGTTTTAAAGAGGCAGGTTAAAAATTGTTTTTACATGTAACTGTTAAAAAATAAAATAATAAATACTAAAGGAAAAATATAACTGGTTTCCTTTGTAATCCTACACATTTTATTTTAAACCAATTATTCTGGGGAAGCCTACATGTCTAAAATAAAATAAATGAGGATTACAAAGCAAACTATTATTCTGAGAAGTCCATAAACTAAACCAGACTGCCAAAGGTGCCCATAACACACACACACAAAGACTAAGAATCCCTTGGCTACAGTCTTGAATCAAGATAAACCTTCCCACTGTGTCCTTGCTAGAAAGGTGCTCCCTGAATCTGTGACCCATGATTATATATAGTCAGAAGGCATGGATATGAGTTGAATACGAAGGGAGGATATCTAAAAAAATAAAATCAAGGGGTGAGAGAGGACTGTACTGGTAGAAAGAGAAAGGGAAAGGTAGAATGGGGTAAATAAAAGAAGGAAGAAAAAGCTTTTATAGTAGAGTGGAAAAAGGGGAAGAGAGTGAACCTTACTCCCACCAGAGTTGGCGCAAAGAGGGAATAACATACATGATCATTTGGGAATAGAAATCTATCTTATACTACAGGAAAATAGGAGGGGAAGGGAAATAGAGAAGAGAGGTGGTGGTAAAAGGGAGGACATGTTGGAGGAGGGGTAGTCAGAAGGAAAATGCTTTTGAGGAGGGGCAGGGTGAAAAGAGAGAGACAGGAACAAATGGAGGAGGAGTGGCTAAGTGGCACAGTGAATAGAGCACCAACCCTGGAGTCAGGAGGACCTGAGTTTAAATTTGATCTCAGAAACTTAACACTTGCTAGTTGTGTGACCTTGGGCAAGTCACTTAATCCCAATTGCCCAAAAAGCAAAAAAAAAAAAAAAAAAAAAAAAAGAACAAATAGAGGGGAAATAGGATGCAGGGAAATACCTTTAGCAACAATAACTGTTAAAAAAAAATGAAGTATTTCCCTGATAAAGACCTCATTTCTCAAACATAAAGAGAACGGAGTCAAATTTATAAAAAGTCATTCCCCAAATGATAAATGATGCAAAGGTAAGAACAGTTTTCATATGAAGCAATCAAAGCTACCTACATCCATATAAAAAAATGCTCTCATGTGCTATTGATTGGAGAAATACAAATTAAAACAATTCTGAGCTACTATCTCATATCTATTAGATTGGCTGAAAGGACAGGAAAAAAAAATGACCAATGTTGGAGGGCATGTGGGGAAAACGAGATATTAATGCACTGTTGGTGGAGTTGTGAACTGATTCAACTATTCTGTAAAGCAATTTGGAACTCTGCCCAAAGAGTTATAAAACCATGCATATGCCCTTTGACCTAGCAGCAGCACTATTCGATCTATATTCCAAAAGAGATAAAAAAATAAAAAAGGAAAAGGACATATGTGTACCAAATATTTATAGCAGCTGTTTTCTGTTGACAAAGAATTGGGAACTGAGAGGATGCCCATCAATTGGGGAATGACTAAAAAATTTTGATATGTGATTATGATGAAATATTATTGTGCTATAAGAAATAATGAGAAGGATACTCTCAGAAACACCTAGAAAGATTAACATGAGCTGATGCAAAGTGAAATGTCCTGTGTACAAACTAACAGCAATATTTTAAGATGATCAATTCTGAGGAACTTGGCTATTCTCAGCAATACAAAGACACAAGCCAGATCTGAAAGACTCATGATAGAAAATGCTATCCGTCCTCAGAGAAAGAACTAATGGCGTTTGAATACAGATTGAAGCATACTACTTTTACTTTATTTTGCTTGAGGTTTTATTTGTTGTTTTTATATTTTTTTGGTCTATGTCTTTCTCTCACAACATGACCATTACAGAAATGTTTGCCTGACTGCATATGTATAACCTATATTGAGTTGTTTGCTTTCTTAATGAGGGTGAGGTTGGGGAGGGAGGAAAGGAAATAACTTGGAGCTCGAAGTTTTGGAAACAAAAGTTGAAAACTGTTTTTTCATGTAACTGGGGAAAAAATAAAATACTAAGAAAAAAAATGTTTAAAAAAATTTAACTGCTATCCAGGAATGTGAAACCTGGAACCCTCTAGGTCCTCAAGTACAGCCCTTTGACCGAATCCTAACTTCACAGAACAAATTCCCTTAATAAAAGGACTTGTTCTATAAAACTTGGACTCAGTCAAAAGGCCAGACCCAAGGACCAAGAGGGCCACATGTGACCTTGAAACTGAAGGTTCCCCACCTGTTATCCATTTCAGTTTTGTGAGTAAATTTGTCCCTTGCACATACTTAACTTCAACTTTTCCTCATTATCCTTCTCACCCTATTTACCCTATTTTCCTCACTCCTCTGCTTTTCTTCTACCCACTACCTTGCCCTCCTATTCCTTAATCTAACCATCTCCTTAAAAATCCCTTCCTTATTCTCTCCCCAACCCTATTCTCTTGCCTTCTTACTTTTCTGAATTTAGAAGACATGTCTACTTTGATATAGATATCTATATCCATCCATCCATCCATCTTTCTTTCTTTTAACCCATTGTCAATAAGAGTAAGATTCTAGCACTACCCATCTTCCCTCCACTAGCTGCTTCTGTATCAATATTTCCTTTTATGTCTCATTTGTATGAGGTAAATACTCCTTTTTATCTCTCCCTGCAGTTTTATTTTTTTTTAGAATCACCCCATCATTCTCAGCTCAGCCCAGGTCTTTCTTTCAAAATACCAAAATAATGATGACAGTCACAAGAGCACTATTAATATTTTCACAAAAAATGAAATAAACAATTTGACTTTATTAAGTGCCTAATAATTGGTCTTTAATGTTTACCTCATATTTCTCCTGGATGTTATTTGTTGAATTTTCCCTTAAGTTATGCAGGTTTTGTCCCCCAAAAAACTGAAAGTCCTTCAGTATGTTAAACATCTACTTGCTTTTCATTCAGGATTATGCTTAAGTTTTCTGGGTACATTACCCTTCATCATGACTCCAGGTCTTTTGTTCTATAGAATACAATATTTCAAGGACTATCATCCTTCACCATAATAGCTGCTGGGTCTTGTTTAATCCTCACTGTAGCTCCATAGTATCTAAATTGTTTGTCTTTCTTGTTGTATCCAATATTTTCTCCCTGACTTGGGAGCTTTGAGAAGTGGTGATGATTTTTCTCTAAGTTTTTTTCCTTGAATCTCTTTGTGGGGGTGATTGGTGAATGTTTTTCTATTTCCACTTTGCCTTTTTATTCTTGAACTTTAGGGACATTTTCCTTGATAATTTCTTGTGATATTGTATCAAGATTCTTTTCTGTGGTAATTTTCAAATAGTCTGACTCTTATATTACTTCTCTTCAATCTGTTCTCCCTATCAGTTGTTTTACTTATGAGATGTTTCTTTTCCTCTTCTATTTTTTCATATGTTTGATTTTTGTTTTATGATTTTTTTGGTGTATTAGAATATCATTAGTTTCCCCTTGCTGAATTCTAGTTTTCATGGAATGATTCTCTTCCTTAAGTTTTTAATTCTCTGTTTCAAGTTGGTTGACTTTCTTTTCATAATTGTCTTGATTTTCTTGGATTGCTCTTAGTTTTTTCTAATTTTTCCTCAATCTGTCTTATTTGATTTTTACAGTCATTTTCAAGTTTTTCCAAGAACTTCTTTTGTGCTTGGGACCATCTGACATCTCTTCTAGAAAAAGTCGTGGTTGTTTTCTTCCGCTAAAATGTACCAAGATCCTTTCTATCCCAATAGTAACTATCTATGGTTGGGTTCTTTCTCCTTTCTTTACTAATTTTGTTGTTTCATTTTGTTTTTAGTAGCTATTAATATAATCATGTTGTGGTCCTGAGGTGTGGGGAATGATACCCCAAGCCTCAGGTCCTTCTTACAGTTGTTTTCTGAGGTCTATCTTGTTACTCAAGCTTGGGGTCTCCTCTCCACTGCTTGGCCATGGCTAGGGCTCCCAGCCTCAGTGTCCTGCAAGTGATTTTGTTTCCTGAGATTCATCCAGTAACTGCAAACTGTAACTGTCCTCTCTGTACTGAAACTGAAACCAAGGACTCTACTCTCCTGTGAGTACCCACAGCCATCAGGGTCGCCAGGCCTTGCTATTGCATTCACTGGGTGGGTGCTAACTCTTTCTCCCTACAGCCACACTCTGGGACAAGTGTGGTCACTTGGTGTTCCTAGACAGTGGAAGCTCTTTCGATCTTTTGGCCAGGAACCCTAGGGTCCTCACCTCCCAGTTTGATTTTTTTTTTTTTTCCACTAAAGGGGATATCCCTTAACTTACTTCTTAAACAGGCCTATTCACTGAGTGAGCATTGCCTCACTCAAAGTGAGAACCTAGAAAGAATTTAGCTTAAAAGGGCCAAGGTCTCTCACTGCATCCTGGGTCTTCTCCAGTTGTCCTGATCAAAATCTGGCCACTGGACCCAGCTGACTCTGGAGGGGAAAGTGAGGCTGGTGACCTCGAACAGCCCTCCCTCCCTCAAATCAAAATCAATTGCAGGTCATGTCATCATCTCCCTGATGCCATGGTCCTCTTGAAGAATGAATGACAAACTGTACACACAACTGAGTCTTTAGGACTCCACCTCATCTCCCACTCTCTGCAAAACTGAAATTTCTCAGGCTGAGGCTGCTGCTCCATCCAGCTGCCCCCAGGCATTACTGTTTGTCAGTTCTGCAAAGTCAGCCTAGAAGTGTTTGCACTTCACTCAGGCTGAATGTCTGCCCCTGGAGGTGGAGTTGCTCCTGGGAGCTTCTCAGATTGTCTTAGGAGGGCAACTGCGTTATTCCAAGTTTATTTCTCCTGCTCTGAGGCAATGATCTGTCTTTCTTTGTGGAGGAAATTTGGAGAGCTGAGAGTTTTCTGACCTACTCTCCCTCCTTCCCAGAATCCTCTCCTTAAGTGGCTGTTTCATAAGTATTTACAAGGTTAAAGGACTTTTCTTTGTGCCCACAAATTAAACTTCATGCCCTCCAGGTGGTTCCATTCTATTGGGAGCAAGGAATGAGAGGAAAGGTTGAGAAAATTTCAGTATGAGTAAACACAAAGTATATAGTAAGCAATTATAAGAAACAGATTTGGGTTTTGTTGGTTGATCCCCCCAAACCTAGTGCAGGAACATAGTCGTCAGTCAACAAGCATTTAGGAAGTGCTCCCTGTGTGCTAGGCCATGGGCTAACTGGTGGAAGTATAGAGAATGACTTTTGTCCTGGAGGAATGATCCCTGTTGCTGAAGGAGCTCACCTTTAATCTAATGATAATGATGGGGCCTGCCACTTCACTGGTGTCAGGAACTCCTGGATGAGCAAGAGCCCCTATCAATGCAAATTGGTTCTTCCCCTTCCCCTGTCTCCCATATTTCCTTTCTTATATTATTGCTCAGAGTCCTGAGAGAGATGATTTGGCCAGGGTCACACAGATACTCTGTGTCAGAGACCAGGTCTTCTTTTTGAGGGCTGGCTTAGCTGATCCTGTTGGCAGCCCTCAGCTTGGCCAACACACATGCAGGTTTCAAAAGACTTCATCATCAGCTCCAAAGGGCTCCATTTTTCAGCTTGAAAGTGTCAACCTCCAGCCTTCATCATTCATTTCAGGTACCATGCATCCAACTCAACTCAACAAGCTGCTTAGAATTCCCCCAATTCAAAGAGGTCACCTCTGTTAAGGCCCTGCCCCTTCTCCCCCCCTACCCCACCCCACCACAAACCTCACCTCATCTTACAGTTGAAGAGACTGAGCACCTGAGAGGGGAAGGGATGGGCCTCAGGGAACACAATAAGAAGCCCTGGCATCTTCTATTGTATCTTCTGTTGTCAATCCTGTTCAGAGCATCTCACTTTCAAGTTCTGGCTTTGAAAAAAAGTGCATTGTCCAAACTGGCTATTGATTAGGTCACCCAATTCCATAGCCATTCCAACATCTAATTTTGTTTGCCCACATCTTCAACATGTGTTTCCTGAATTATCCATTTGCCTACCAGTCTCATTTCCTATCCTTGAACCTAAGCTCCTTGAAAGTACTTGTGGGTGTGTGTGTGGGGGGGTGCTAGGTGGCATAGTGAATAGAGCACCAACCCTGGAGTCAGGAGGACATGAGGGCAAATGTGGCCTCAGATACTCAACACTTACTAGCCATGTGACCTTGGGCAAGTCACTTAACCCCAATTGCTTCCCCATTCCCCCTCAAAAAGCAAAAAAATAAAAAAAGGAATACTTGTGGTTTTAATGCCTGGGACTCTCTCAGCATTAGCAGAGTTTTGCATGTGATGGAGATGAATAAATGTCTGTGGCTGTTTGCTGAATGTTCTGGGCACAGGAGTTGTGAAGCACCATTTTGTAACATCATGTGACACTGAACTCCTCAGATCTCACACCTGGCCCGGAGCCACACTGGACCTATGGCAATGAATGGAGGGCTGGATGTTGTAACAAGAAGACCCTGGTTCTTATTAGTTGTGTGACCATGGGCAAGTCATTGAACTCCTCTGAGCCTCAGTTTCCCCATCTGTAAATGTGGGGTTGAATAATCCCTGAGAGAAGTGGTATAATATAATGGGCAGAAAGCTGGCCTCTGAATTAGGAAAACTCTGCTTCAGGTCCTGTTTCAACAACTTCATGCCTGTGTGACCTTGGCTAAGTCATCGATCTTTTCTGTGATCCAGGCCTCTTTCTAAGAATCTCTGCAGCAGAGAAGGCATCTATCTGCTTGGACAGAAGGAAGTCTGAGCTCCCAGATCTGATGAGATCACAGGTTATATTTATCAAAACCCAGTATTGTCTACTACATCCCAAGATATTTGTGAGAACCCATGGGAAAAAGGGGATAAAGTGTTTGAGACAGACTTTAACTTGCTTTATACTTTTTTATGATTGTTTTATCAGCTCAGACACTACTATCCTGAGGAAGCACACAGTAACAAGCTGAGGGTGCTTTCTTTATGGAAATCACTTTCCCCTCCTTCCTGTTGAACACATAACATTTTAGCTTTCCAAACCCACTTTCTCAATATCTCCTAAGATGCGCTGGGTTGTTGTGACATACAGATGAATACAACTGGGTCCCTTTAAACTAATGAAGGTTAATTTGGGAATTTCTCTTTCAAAAGGTACTCAGTCATTGAGGAAAAAAAACAAAACAAAAATGCAAGGTCCTTGATCCCTGGGGACTACATTGGTGTAGAAAGCTAGTGAGAAAAACCTCTCAAAGATAATCAAACTTCATTCTAGTAGCTAACATTTATATAAGTTAAGGTTTACAAAAGACTTTACAAATATGATCTCATTTGATTCTCGTTCATGACAGCCCTCAAAGTAGGTCTCTGGAGTGGCTGAGATAGAAAGAGAACTTTTTGTAAAATGAGGCAGAGTAGCCTCTTTGATTAATTCAAACTTTAGCCAAAATATGATATTAAATGATTATCATTTGATACATACAGTTGTGGCTAGAGAAAGAGTCAGGCAAGGAATTGGAGCAGCAACAATGAGTCAAATTTGCCTAGTGACTGAAGAAGTCTATTCATAGCAGGCTTCATGACAGGAATGTGGTTGCTGCAGGTGTTGGTCTGTTTGCCTTATGAAAGAGGTCCAGAAATTTATATAAAGATATTAAGAAAAACAGAGGAGAAATTTTTTCCATCTTTGCTTACAAAAAGACATAAAAGAATATATATTAGGGCAGCTAGGTGGCGCAGTGAATAGAGCATCAGCCCTGAAGTCAGGAGGACCTGAGTTCAAATCCAGCCTCAGACACTTAACACACTTACTAGCTGTGTGACCTTGGGCAAGTCACTTAAGCCCAATTGTCCTGTCCTCTAAAAAAAAAAAAAGCAAAAAAAAAAAAAAAGAATATATACAAGTTGGGTTTCTTGAATCTCCTTCCAAGTCATGTCATTGCTTTCCAAGGAAAGAAGTCATGGGGTCTAGTGTTTCATCCTTTAAGCCTGTTTTCTCTTCTGTAGGCTCTTGGGCTTCCCACATGCTATTGCAGGGCCTCCCCCTCCCTATCTGCATGATGTCCTTTAAGTGGAGGAGACAAGCCTTCTCCTCATTTAATGCCTTTTTCGGTTTTTTATGTTTCTTCTTTTCTTCACCCTCACTCTCTGAACTGCTCTTCCTGTGTTTTTTTCTTCTTCTCCTCCTCTTTCTGTTTCTCTTGGTGAAACTCCATTAGATTTTTTTTATCTGCTTGTTTGTTCTCCCATGGCATCATCCGGAACAGATTGATCTGTGTTAACAATTTTTTCCCACCTTCTTCACTACAGAAGGAAAATTTGACAAAGGAACGATAGCACTTGTGCCCCCATCTACCTAATTTCCAACAGGCTCCTCAGAAATGCACGTGATTGTGAATCTTGACATCTCTCTCTCTCTCTCTCTCTCACACACACACACACACACACACACACACACACACACATACACACACACACACCCATACTTAGAGCAGGCTCATTCTTTTATCTTTTTAATTTTTTTAAATTTGATTTGTTTATTTACTTTTAGTTTGCAAGATTCAGTTCCATAATTTCTTGAGTCTCAGATTTTCTCCCCTCCCTCTCTTCCCACCCCCATGGCAGCATGCAATCAAATATTGGATCTGCAAATATTTTCAAATTGGACATTAGTCTGGTTGTATAGAAGGGTTGTAACCAATGGAGTGAACAATGGGAAAAAAGAAAGAAAACCAAACATGAAAAAGAATGATAGCATGTAGATTGCTTCAGTATCCAT
>JAQQSV010003262.1:0-16508 GCA_028646515.1 Pseudochirops corinnae | reverse complement strand
CATATATATATATATATATATATATATATATATATATACTCATATGTCTATATAGGAGGGTTCATATATATGTATGAACACACATCTGAGTATGTGTATATATGAGTACATAGAGAGCACAGGATCAATTGAATAGGAAGGGACGATACTCCAAAAGGTGAAATTCTGAGGTAGGAGAAGATTAGAATGAGAGGAGACAGAGAGAGACAGAATGGGGTTAATCATCTCATATAGAGGAGCCAAGGGATAATTGTTTCAATGGAGGGGAAGAACAGGAAGGCAAAAAGGAAAGGGTCAACCTTACTCTCATTGAATTTGGCTTAGGGAAAGAATGACATAAACTCTAAACTGGGTGTCTTGCCACAGAGGAGAGTAGCGGGGATGGGGATGAGAGGTGGGATAATGGAGGGAAGGGGAGGGTGGGGGGAAGGGAGATGCGCTATATAATTACACACATACAGCCTATATTTAGTTGCTTGTCCTTCTAGTGGGGGTGGGTGATGAGGCAGGAAGGGAAAGAATCTAGAATTTAAAGTTCTACAATCAAATGTTAAATATATATATGTATATATAATAATAATAATAATAGTAATTATTATTAACCACATCCAACTGGGAATGAAGATACACAGGCACTGTGGTAGGGAGATCCATCCTGCCCTACCAGAAAGTCAGAGGGGTGAAGGGGAGGACATAGGAGAGAGCAGATTGGGGGAGGAGTTATACAGTGGAATGGCTGTTTTGAGGTGTTGAGTAGGGGAAAGATGGGGAGAAAATTTGTAACTCAAAATCTCATGGAAATGAATGATGTAAACAAGAAAATAAATAAACTAGTTTATTAAAAATTGCTTAACATTACATAATCTCTTAGAATAATAAATTCAATTAAATACAATTACAATCACCCTTACATAAATAGGCAGAAAAAGCCTCCAAAATTCATCATTCATTTATGTTTAAAGTGCTCAACATCACAGGAGTCAAAGGCCCATTCTACAATAGCCTCCAAAGAGGGATGGTCAAGGGAAAGTGAGCCTGACCAGGAAGGGGACCCACTAGAAGCTTTCCTTTGGGAAGAAACATGGATGCCCCAAGTCTCTCACATTGCTATTTCTTTGTGTGAGTTATATCAAGAAGAGAAGAGAAAGTGGGGGAAGAGGGATGGGGAAGGGGAGGCAGAATTACTGCTATCTCTGGATCATGTATGGGTGAATTAGAGAACACCAGGTCTTCCACAGCCCATCTCAGCATTGATCCCATGGGAACAGGTCCTTGTCCAGCCCTTTCATCTTCTCAAGGTACAGCTTGTTGAACATTTCCATCTGGCTCACTGTGAAGGAGTTTTTTGAGTCACCACAGATGCCTGCCACATGTTGGAAAAAGGGTAACACACCCTGGGGACAGGTTCTTTGAGATCATGCCTTTCCATACTATTCTCCTTTCCTCCTTGCCCCAGGAAGGAGACATTGGGTGGACCTTTATTGGCTTCTACTGCTGTGGTTAGGGTTAGAGGACCTCCCCCTGTCACCAGTGAGCTCTTCCTCTCCTTCATTCATCATTCAGAGAATGTGGATATTGAGTCAGCTTGGCCTTACTGATTCCTCTTACTCTCTCACTTCTCACTTTTCCTCCAACACATGAAAGCCTAAGGGAGGTTTCCTTGGCTGCCTGGGCCTCCTCTCTCTGAATGGGTCATTGCAGAGGCATTTGGCTCTGTCTGTGGTGGAGATGGAGCAGATTCCTTGGCTGGCTGCTATTTGCTTTGTTATACACACACCCTCTGATCTTTTTTCTGGTATTTAGTTGGACAGGAGGGAACTCACCTGTATAAACAACTCCCAATGGCCCTAGCCATTCCTTCTCACCTTTTCTCATTGTGATTATTTTGAGACTATCCATATCTTCTATTGGTAGAGGTTCCTTGTATTCCATCATTCATTTCTTCATGACTTGGAAGGAAGTGTTCTCAATGACTGGGCCAGTTTCTTCCTCACTCATCTCCTTGCCCAGGAATTGGCAAATCTTCTTCACGCTGGCCTTAATATCCTAAGAAAAATACCAACCTCATGGCAGGGGAATGTCAGGGTGAAAGGACAGCAGGAAAATGAAGGGGACAAAAGTGAGAAAAACAAAGAAGATGGAGAGGATAAGGAAGAGGCAGATAAGTAGCCAAGAGGGGTAGGAGGAAGAGTTTGAAAGAAAAGTGCAAGAAAAAGAGAAGCTGAAACAAGGGGTTTAAGAAGGTAGAAAGGAGAGTCTGAAGGTAAAGAGGCAAGGGGAAGAGAGAAATGTGTAAGTGCAGAGAAGAAAGGAATTATAGGGGAAGCAGGGAGTGGGGTGGCAATAGGATGCAGGGGGGTGAAAATAAGATCTGAAGCTGGATTGGTAAGTGAATCAAACAGGAAGTAGAGAAAAGTAAGTAAAGACTTGGGGAGAGACAAGGGAAGAGCAAGGAGAGGTGAATGTAGAGGTGATGGTAATTGAATGAAGAGCTGATGGGATAAGTGAAGAGAGAGAAAGGAAGATAAAACAAGGAGAAGAAAAAAGGAAAGGAGAGAAAGAAAAACAGGAAATGAGATGTAGAGAATGAGAAAGGGATAAAAAGGAAGAAGAGATGGAGGGAAAAAAGAAAAGAAGAAAAAACCTGAAGAAGAGTTGGTGGATGGAATTTAATGTTTGCTGAGTGGAGGGGAAAGGGGGAAAATATAAAATTAGTAGTAGAGAAAGTCCTCAGGGAGAGGAAAGAGAGAGGGAAAGGAATTAGAGAAAATAGGGGAATGAAGAGCAGTCAGAGGCATGTAGAGGGGAAGGCAAGAGGACTCCAAGAAGGGAGAAAAGCCCTAAGAGAAGAGGGGGAGGAGGAAAGTCAAAAGAAGAAAGAGAAAAGGGAGGAACAAGACTCAAAGGACAGAGGAAAAGCAGAAAGAAATGGGAGAGGAGGGAAAGGAGACATGGAGAATGACTGAGGGAAAGCCCAGGAGATTCATGGAGAGGAGCAAAAGATTCTTCTCCCTGAGGATTATGAGAGTTCCTCCTGCCAGCTCCCAACAGAGGCAATCAGTCTCAGGGAGAAGCTTCAGACAGATATGGAAATGTCCTGGAAAGAGTTTTGGTTTTTCTGTTTATGGAAATTTTTTTTTCTTTTGGAATAGTATTAGCAAATACTATAAATTAGCAAATACATGCTAAGATGACAAGAAATTTGACATGGGTTATACACATGCAATCATATAGAGCACTTTTCCCTATTAGTCCTTTTGTGAAAGAAGAAACAGAGCAAAAGAAAACACACACATATGCGCACGCACACACACACATATACACACACACAGAGTAATACTACTTCTGGGGTTGTATCCCAAAGAGATCATGGAAGTGGGAGAAATACCCATATGTTCAAAAATATTTATTGCAGCTCTCTTTGTGGTGGCAAAAAACTGAAAATTAAGGGAATGCTCACTAACTGGGGAATGGCTAAACAAGTTGTGGTATATGAATGTAATGGAATACTATTTTGCTATAATAAATGGGGAGGAGACGGTCTTCATATTCACCTGGAGAGGCTTATACAAACTGATGCTAAGTGAGAAGAGCAGAACCAGGAGAAATTTGTACACAATGACAGACACATCGTATGCGTGATGACCAACTTTGATAAACTGGCCTGTTCTCAGCAATGCACAGTTATCAGACAACTCTATAAGTGTCAGGATGGAAGGAGATACCTACATTCAGAGAAAGATCTAGAAAGAACAGAGTTTAAATGGAGACTGAAGCAAACTACATGCTATCATTCTTTTTCTTGTTTGGTTCCCTTTATTTTTTCCCATTGTTCACTCCATTGATTATAACCCTTCTATACAACCAGACGAATGTCCAATGTGAAAGTATTTGTAGATCCTGTACCTGATTGCATGTTGCCATGGAGGTGAGGGAGAAGGAGGGGAGAAAATTTGAAACTCAAGTGATTGTGGAACTCAATTTTGCAAACTAAAAGTAAACAAATCAATTTTAAAAAAACTTTAAAAAAAGAAATAAAAAAAGATGAATAGAGACAAATACATAATAAGAAAACAAAATTAAAGATTATACACTTAAATATAAAATAAGAATAGCAAAAACCATTTCATGTGCATAGCAGAATATGAGAAGATTCAGAATATGTAGTCCTAACTTAGCATTTCAAGAAAGCCTAGATATTAAATAGTGTGTGTTAAGTTGAAAGCTCTCCGTCTTTTCTTTGCTTACTCGTAGATGTGCTTTGGCTCTCTGCTGTCCTCTTTTTACTTTGTTCCTTTTTTCCCCTTTCCTCCCCCCACCTACCACCCCAAGGCTACCACTGAGCATGGATATGCTTATATAAAGGTATTTACATATATAGTCTACATATATATATGTATCCAAACATCTACTTGTCCTAAAAGATGCTATTACTGATCTTGTCTTCATGTTTGTGCAGATCTCTTTTTTCTTCTCTCTCCCAATTCCTCTACTTTACTTCTACATGCTACATTACCTTCCTATTACTTAACCTATGGCCACTCCAGCAATCCTTCCCTTATCCTTCCCTCCCCCTAAATCTAAACACCATTCTGTACACCCCTTTGACCTATTCTGTCCCCCTTTACTCTAAAACTCCCTCCTTTATCATCTCCCCCTTCCCCATCCTCTTAGAGTTTTATTTCTTTTTTAAACTTAGTAGACTTGTATACCCTTTTAGAGGTATATGGATTTTCCCCTCTTAAACCCTTTCCCAACGAAAGTAGCTTTCTAGAACTAATGGTCCCCCTCCCCATCTAATTCTTCTGTTTCAGTTCTTCCTCTTGCACCTCATTTCTATAAGACAATTACGCTAGAAAGGTTTTACTTTTTAAAGTCATATCATACTCAGGTCTAGCCCAGTCTTTGTTATAGGCAACTGAATTACTAGCAATAATCTTAGACACAGGTTTTACATTTTCCATACTTAAAAGGTAAACATTCTATCCTTATTGAGCCCTTGTATTTGGTCATTGGCATGTACCATATATTTCTCTAGGCTCTTGTATGCCACAACTTCTATTCAGTTCAGGGTTTGTTTCTTTGTTTTTTTTAAATAGAGTCCTGAAAGTCTGACAGATGGTCAAATGTACATTTTTTTCATTCTGAGTCTTGTTTAGCTTTGCTGGGTATGATATTTTCAGCCAGAGGTTAGTTCTTTTCTTCTTCCATAGCATTCCAAGACCTTTGATATTTTAGCGTCCCCAACACTAGGTACTGGGTGATTCTAATTGCGGTACCATCATATGTAAATGTTTTTTCTTGTTGCTTTTAATATTTTGTCCTTGATCTGGGAATTTGGGAATTTAGCTACAATATTCCTGTCAGTGCTCCTTGTAGGATCTCTTTCAGGTAGTGTTTAGCAGATTTTTTCTATTTCTACTTACCCCTCATTCTAATGCTTCAGGAAATTTTTATTTAATTATTTCTTGTATTATAGTATTAAGATTCTTTTTTTTGATAATAACTTTCAGGTAGTTCAATTTTTCTTTTGTTTTCTATTCTTGATCTATTCTCTAGACCTGTTGTTTTTCTTCTTTTCTTTTTCTTTTTTTAGTTTTCAACATTCATTTCCACAAGATTCTGAGTTACAGATTTTCTCTCCATCTCTCCCCTACCCCCACCCCAAGATAGAAAGCTTAATGAATGCTCCTTCCCCCAATCTGCCCTCTCTTATATCCCCCCATACCCACTCTATTACTTTCTTGTAGGGCAAGATAGATTTCTATACCCCAGTGCCTGTATATCTTTTTTTCTGGTTGCATGTAAAAACAATTTTTTTTTAAGATTTTTTCTCAAAACGTTGAGTTCCATATTGTCTCCCTTCTTCCCTCCTCACCCACCTCTACTGGGAAGACAAGCAATTTAATAAATGCAAAATATTTCCATAGTAGTCATGTTGTGAAAGACTAACTATATTTCCCTCGATCCTCTCCAGGCCCTCCCCATTTATTCTATTTTCTCTTTGACCCTGTCCCTTTTCAAAAGTGTTTGCTTCTAACTACACTGCCCTCAGAATGCCTTCCTTCTGTTATCCCCCCTTTTATTCCCTTCCCCCCTGCTTTCCCATAGGGTAAGATACCCAACTGAGTGTGTATGTTATTCCCTATTTAAACCAAATCCAATGAGAACAAGGTTGACTCATTCCCTTTCACCTTCCTACTCTTACCCTGCATTGTAATACCTTTTTCACGCCTCTTTTATATGAGATAATTTACCCTGTTCTATCTCTCCCTTTCTCCTTCTTCGAATATTTTCCTCTCTTACCTTTTAATTTTATTTTTTAGATATCATGCTTTCATGTTCAACTCATCCTATGCCCTCTATCTATGTATACATGTACACACATGTACTCACACATATATACATACATACACTCATGAATACATACATACATATATATGTATGTATGTGTGTGTGTGTATACATACACACACATATTATATATACATAAACACACACATATTCACTTCAATTATCCTCATACTGAGAAAAGTCTCATGAGTAACAAATATTGACTTTCCATGTAGGAATGTAAATTGTTCAACTTTAATCAGTTCTTTCTGAGTTCTCTTTCCTGTTTACCTTCTCATGCTTCTCTTGCTTCTTGTATTTGAAAGTCAAATTTTCTGTTCAACTCTGGTCTTTTCATCACGAATGCTAGAAAGTCCTCTATTTCATTGAATATCCATATTTTCCCCTAAAGCATTATACTCAATTTTGCTGCATAGGTGATTCTTGATTTTAATCATAACTCCTTTGACCTCAGGAATATTATATTCCAAGCTGTTTGATTCCTTAATGTAGAAGCTACTAGATCTTGTGTTATCCTAATTGTGCTTCTACAATATTCAAATTGTTTCTTCCTGACTGCTTGTAATATTTCCTCCTTGACCTGGAAACTCTAGAATTTGGCTATAATATCCCTAAGGAGTTTTCTTTTTGGGATCTTTTTCAGGAGGTGATTGGTAAATTCTTTCAATTTCTATTTTGCCCTCTGGTTCTAGAATATCAGGGCAATTTTCCTAGGTGATTTCATGAAAGATGATGTCTAGGCTCTTCTTTTGACCATAGCTTGCAGGAAGTCCAATAATTTTTTTTAATTATCTCTCCTGGATCTATTTTCCAGGTCAGCAATTTTTCCACTGAGATATTTCACATTACCTTCCATTTTTTCATTCACTGGGATCTATTTTATAGTATCTTGATTTCTCATAAAGTCATTAGCTTCCATTTGCTCCAATTTAATTTTGAAGGAATTCTTTTTTTTATTTTTATTTTTCTTTTTTGAAGGGGGCAAGGCAGGGCAATTGGGGGCAACTGACTTGCCCAAGATCACACAGCTAGCAAGTGTTAAGTATCTGAGACTGGATTTGAATTTATGTCCTCCTGACTCCAGGGCTGGTGCTCTAATCACTGTGCCATGTAGCCACCCTGGAATTATATTCTTCAGTGACTTTTTAAAATTCCTTTTCCATCTGGCCAATTGTGCTTTTTAAGGGATTCTTTTCCTCACTGGTTTTTGGGCATCTTTTACCATTTGAGTTAGTCTATTTTTTAGGGTGTTATTTTTCTCCAGTATTTTTTGGGTCTCCTGTAGCAGGCTGTTGCCTCACTTTTCATTATTTTCTTGCATCATTCTCATTCTCTTCCCAAGTTTTTCTCCACTTCTCTTACTTGATTTTCAAAATCCTTCTTGAGCTCCTCCATGGCCTGCGACCAGTTCTTATTTTTCTTGGAACCTTTTGATGCAGGACTTTTGACTTTGCTCTCTTCTTCTAGTTCTATGTTAACATCATCTCTGTCACAAAACATGATGCTATAGAGTTTGATTTTGCTTCCTCTGTTTGTTCATTTTGCCAGCCAATTACTTGACTTTTGAGCTCTTTGCCACAGTAGAACTCTGCTTCCTGAGTGGAGAGAGCTGTTTCCCTAATTTCTAGGGTTTTTGAAGCTGTTGTCAGAGCTTATTCTGGGCACCTGCCTTAGAACTGTGAAGAAGACTCCCTCTCCACAGCCTCAACAAGCTCTGACATGCTAGAGCTCTTCATTCCAGGATTGCCTCCCAAGACTGTGGCCCAGATCCAAGCAGGGTAAAGCAAGAGAATCCCACTTCAGCACCAGTAAAAAGAATCCTGCAATTGTACTCTGGACAGGCGCTTGGTCCCCCTATGATCTGTATGCCAAGAGCTTCAGAAGCAGTGCTGCACCTCTGCACCTGGGGGAAGGGGCCGGATCATGCTCTTCTCTCACTCAGGATCAACAGAGTTCCCCATTGACCTTTTACTTTCTCTTTGGTGTTTATGGATGGAAAAGTCTGGAAACAGCAAAAGCTGCCTGTGAATCAGTTCCCTGAAGTTGGTTCCAGCCAGGCTGTCCCATGGGTGTGCACCTGCGTGGTCCACACAGGACTATTCTCCGCTCCCAGCCTGGTGCAATGCACTCTTCCTGTTGGCCTGCCAGGCTGACTTCAGGGGGAGATTTGTTTCTCTCTGTCACTTTATGGGTTCTGTAGCTCTAAAATTTGTTTAGAGTCATATTTTATAGGTATTGGATGTGGCTGGAGTGAGAGCTCAAGCAAGCTCCTGCTTTTACTCTGCAATCTTGGCTCCAGCCCCTGTTGTTTTTCTTGTGAGACGTTTCATATTATCTTTTATTTTTTCATTCTTTATATATCAATTTCCTCATCTCTTATAACTTTATTGGCTTCCAATTGCTCTATTCTGGTTTTCAAGGAGTCATTTTCTTGCTTAACATTCTAGATCTAATTTTCTAATTGGTTTACCTTCTTGTCATAACCTTCTTGGTTTTTCTTGTATTATTCCTATTTTTTTTATATTTTGTCAATCTTTCATTTGATTTTTCAAATTTTTAAAGTTCTTCAAGGAATTCTTTTTGAGCAGGTGACCATCTGACATTCCTCTTTGGGGTGGAAAAGGGTTTCTTTGCTTTGGTGTCCTCCTCTGAAGATGAACCAAAGCCTTCTCTACTCCTGAAGTACCTCTCCATGGTTGGATTCTTTTTTCTTTTGCCTGTGCATTTTTAGGAGGAATAATTTAGTTATTATAATCACCTCTAGTACTGGGGTATGCTCTGATTCTCTTCAGTTCTCCCCTCTGACCTTGAACTCAGACCAAGACCTTCAATCTAACAGTCAGCAGTGTCCACACCCCACTGCTTCTGAACTCCCCTGGCCTGCTCTTGTTCCTTCTCATCACTTCTACTTTCTGCAGGACAGCTGGGTCTGGAATTCCTTGTCTAGAAGATTCCTAGATCTTCCCCAGGTCTGATGTGCAACTCCTCTCACTGTCCTGGGGGGTCAAAGTTCCTGTGGCTGGGGCTGAGGCAGCCTGCCAGACCAGCTTGTCCCAGGACTTACAGTTTCTTGTTCTTGTCTCCTGTTGTTGAACTATACCCTAGCCTGGATGTTTTTACTCTTCACAGGGAAGAAATTAAGTCCTGGGATTTTTCTTTAGAACTTCTCCAATTGTCCCAAGAGGATCCCTGTACTGCCCCTACTCTTGTTTGTTTGAAGGGCTCAATGTTTGTCCAAAGGTGCTATTTTATCTCTTTTAGGGAGGAAAATCTTGAGAGCTTGAAATTTTCTGACCGGCTCTGCTATATTCTCAGAATCCTCTCAGAAAGCATTAATTTAAACAGGGTTTCCAGTCCCTTTCCAAGAGCTGAAGAAATGCTTTCTTCTCTGTCTTACTTAGTCCATGCTGCTCCAATTTCTTTACCCCCGCACCCCGCCTCCTATCCCTGAGGATAGGAGGAAGGGTAAATGACCACATCTAACCTTGGTAAGCCCCCAGTCTATGTCAGATAATAAATCTTGTACATGGGGACACATATTGTTACCCGCATGTTCCCACCCACCCACCTTGGCACCTTATGCCTCTGTGTCCCTTGAGCTGGGGCTTCCTTTGGCTTGGTGACTTGACCTCCCTCAGGAGTGGTCGATACTCCCTCCCCCAGAATGACTGGGAAGAACCAGTAACTGTTGCTTCTTATAGGGTTATGGCATGCACGAAGTGAATCCTTTGGTTGGGGGGTCCTGGTAGAGCTCTCCTGGCTCAAACTGAAGACCATGCCTCCCAGATTGCTTGCATTTCCTGTTCCTGGCTCCTAATTTGGCTTAGGAAGTGGCATTACTGAAGGGGGACTACAAGGCTTTCCTTTCCTCAGTGTTATTCCATGTTTGTTAAACCTTTTGTGGTGTTTTCTGTGTTCTCCCCAGTTTTAGTGTGATCTGGAATGTTTGGAACAGAATTTTTTTTTCAAGATTTTGGGTTAGAGAAATATCTGGAAAACAACTACTTCACCATCATGTTCATCATGTGATCCTTAGAAGGATGAGGAAGCAGTGATAGAGGCTACTCTTCCAGATCCAATTTTGACCAAAGCTAAGTACCTGGTCACTGGAATAAAAGCAGTGAGAAGAAGAGAGGTGGCCATTTGGTCTGAAGATCAATGGAAGAAGGGGAGGGGGCACCATTAAGAGTCTGCCATGAACTCTGGCTTTTGACAGGGATGATTCCAAAGAATATGAAGTGGGAGACCACAGCCTACAAAGGAACTGGGAATGTAGACTAGACTGGATCAGAAGTTCTCAGGCATAGAATTCAGAAGACAGAAGAAAAATCTTCCATGAAACCCCAAGAATAATGGGATTTCCTCTCAAGAGAACAGTTTTGATCCAAAAGGGACAGTTTGCTCAGTACCATCTACTTTGAGAAACCTTATACAGGAAATGGAAATGAGAGAATATTTCAAGTGTAATGTGGTCTTATAATGTAATTGTCAGGAACACTAAAGGTCACCATGAGCTAAGCTTGACTTTTGGTGCTGAAAGTAAGAGAAATATTTCCGTTGTGTGATGAGTGGGATACGAAGCAACCTAAGGAAGATGAGGGCCATTGCTTGGAGTGGCTGGGGCTATAATAATGACTTACAGGGAACATGGAGATCTGAGTAATCTTCTCTTACTTTACTTCTTCTTTCTGCCACAGAGATTGATGGTCTTGACTGGAATAGATAAAGCAACTCAGCTGAGAAAATAATGCAAGTGTGTTGTGCTGGCCTGTATGTATGGAGAGCACACCCTTGAATAGGCTTTGCAGAGCTGCGTGTGAGAGGTAAAGATGTGAATGGAAGGCTAATATAAGGGACCTTGGGTGGTCATGAGAACTACTAAAAAACGGCATTGCCAGCCTAGGAGGACAATCAGCTTCCCCTTCCCAGAGTCCTTCAAGCGTCTCCTGATTGAGTACATGGTTGTGGCCTTGCTTTTTTCCCTCCAAGTTGGCAGAGATGGCCATGGAGAACCTATTCACTGCTACTTAAGGATTGTCTGCATCGCAGTGTGGTGGAGGGAGTATTGACCACCCCTCAGGGAGGTCAGGTCACCAAGCCAAAGGAAGCCTCAGCTCCAGGGACACAGAGACAGAAGGTACCAAGGTGGGTCGGTGGGAACACACAGGGAACAACATGTGTGCCTGTGTACAGAGTTTATGATCTGACATAGATTGAGAGCTAGGCAAGGTTAGATGCTGTCATTTACCTTTCCCCCTATGCTCAGGCCCGGGTGCATGGGAGGTTCTTAATCAGTGCTGACTGACTGAGTCGGCAGGCTCAAATGCAGGTCATCCCTGAGGGCAGGCACTAGGATAAGAGAGGCCTGGCAAAGGCTTTTTGGCAGAAAGTGGGACTTGAACTCAGGGTTCAGGAAAGCCAGGAGGCAAAAAGAGGGGAGAGGAGGATGATTCCATACATGGAGGAGTAGCCAGTGAAAAGGAAAAGACTTGGGAGATGGAATCACATGTATAAGGAACACTAAGTGTGAGCGAGGAAGGGGACAGGCATTTATTAAAAACCTACTATGCTAAGGTACAAGCTCAGGGCTTTACAAATGTTAACTCATTAGATCTACATGATGACCCTGGATGGGTGTTATTAGCACCATCTTACAATATCGGAAACTGAGGCAGACAGAAGCCAAGTGAGCTGTTCAGGGTCACACACCTAGTGTCTGAAGCCAAACTTGAACTAAGGTCTACCTGACCCCAGGTTCAGTACTCTGTGTCACTAGGTGCCTGGAAGACCAGTATCTCCAGATGAACGATTACATAGGAGAGGGGTGAGATGTTGGAAGACTGGGGAGGGAGTAAGGTACAAGATTGTAAAGGGCTTTGAATGTCTAAGTGAGTATTTTGTATTTTTCTCTTTGAGGCAAAAAGGAGCCACTGGAGGTTATTGGGTCAGGGGCAATATGGGATAGAATCTGAGTTTAATAAAATCCTTTTGTTGCCTGGATGGAGGATGGACTGGAGTGGGAGAGACTTGAGCCTTCCCATCCCTGCCAGGAGCTTATAGGAATATTACAGCTGAGAGGCGATGTAAAGGCTGATCTTGTCACTCCTTCTCAGTAAATTGCAATGGTTGCCTATCACCTACAGGATCTAATACAAAATCGTAGGTCATTCAAAGCCCTTTCACAGCCTCCCTCCCTCCTGCCTTTCAAATCTTCTTACACTTGGCTCCCCAACATACAACCCTTGATCTAGTAACATGGCTCTTTTGCCTATTCCCCAAACAAGATTCTCCACCTCTTGGCTTGGGGCATTCCCTCTGGCTGTCCCTCATGTGGGGAATGCTCTCCCTCTGCTGCTCTGACTCTTGACTAACTTCCTTGATTGGGCAGCCAGGTGGCACAGTCGATAGAGTGCTGGGCCTGAATTCAGGAAGACTCTCCATCATGAGTTCAAATCAGGCCTCACACACTTACTACCTTTTTCACCCTGGCAAGTCCCTTGACCCTGCTTGCCTCAGTTCCTCATCTGTAAAATGAACTGGAGAAGAAAATGACAACCCACTCCAGTAACTTTCACAAGAAATCCCAAACTAGGTCACAGAGAGTCAGACATAACTCAAATGACTGACCAACAAAACCCAAGGTCCTAGAGAAGCCCTTCCCAGCCACTCTGTCTGCCAGTGCCCTCCCTCCGTTGAATGTCTCCAATTTATCACATACAAACAGCATGCATGCACATATGTACTTACAGGTGTAGATGTCTCTGGGTACACACCCCCCACATAGAATCGTTTGCATGTTGTCTCTCCATTTACACTGTGAGCTTCTTAAGGGCAGGCAGTGTCTTCTGCCTTTCTATCTATTTATTCCCAATGCTTAGCTCTGTACCTGACACATAATCACTGCTTAATAAATGTTTATAGATTGAGTCAATAGACAAACAGCTATGTAGAAACACAATATATACAAGCTCATTGGCAGTCATTGAGACAGTCAAGCCACTAGTATTAATGCGGGTCCCTGGGAAAGATGAAAAAGGAAATAGACAGGAAGCTTGCCTGGTGGATTTCCTCATAGATTACAAGCAAGAACTTCTCTGAATCTCTCCTGGACAGCCATCCTTTGATGTGGTCAAACCAGGATCCACAGGTCACTGAAAGGGAATTGGGAAATTCCCACAGATGGGATCTGTGTATTTCACTTTCACACATTCATAAAGGACTTGCTGAACCTCAGATGCTGGCCAGAATGGAGTCCTGGACAGAGAAGAAAGTTCTGCCCTCACATGACTTGGTCTAGGGTAGGAGGGCCTGATTCCCAGACACAGAGAAATGTCACACAAGAGAAGGCTAGCTGGGAGAAGGGCCATGAGGAAGTCACAGGGCAAGCTGGGCCAGGTACCATCATCAATCTGAGGAATGTTGACAAAGATGGTGGAGCTTGATGTAGATGTCTAGCTGGGGTCCCTGGAGAAGATGACATTAAAACTGCACCAAGGAGACGACCTACATTTCAATCCAGGCCCTGTGTTTGCCACTTGAGACTCTTTTCCTCAGAAAGTGCACTGATCTTCTATTCAGAAGACCAGGCTTAAATGCAGATCAATTCTGCAAATTTCTTTGCCACGCAAGCTTGGGAAAATCACTTCCCCAGTCTGGGCCTCTATCCATCATCCCTAACATGGAGATGACAGCCCTTTCACTGTCTCTCTTCCTTGACTGCTGAGAGAAATGTGCCTCATAGCAAATGGAAGGGCACTTTCCTAACAGAGGCTTTAATGATGAATAGGGAGAATAGGGTGGAAAAAGAAATGGAGAAGAAATGGGCTCACCATTTCCTTGCAGGAAAACTTCAAAAAACTGATCAAAACTTGGCCATGAAGGACAGAATGGTAACTCATTGTTGAAATCGTAAAAAGATACCATGACATCCCTTGGATTCCTGGCAAGGTAGAACACCTGAAAGGAAAAATGGAACCATAACAGGCTGCCCCATCCATTTTACCTTCTCATGAAGCTCCTCCAGTTGGATGCTCTTAGAGCTTCTGCTGCTGCTCCTTGGATCTGCTGTCCTGCCCACTCCTTGTATCCCTCTTGCTCAGCTCCATGCCTAGCATTTACCGTGTGCTCAACAAAGGTTTATTGATTGATTGACTTGTGAGGAGGAACTATGGTAATTCTCAAAATAAGTGGATGAGGATGCTATGGAACTTGCTGAATAAAACACTTTTATAAATGCTCAGATAATGGAAGAGGATGCAAAGAATGTTCACTTAGGCACAGAATAACCTTGGATAGCATGTTAAAGGAAAGTGGAGAGGACAGGACTTGTCAAAGGGAGCCCAAACATGCTGAGATCTTCAGCCTCCCAGAAGAGCTGGTTCAGAGATAGGCCAGTGAGGGGAATGGCCCACATAGATACAAGCATCAGCCTCTCCTCAGAAGAGCCGATATCAAGGGGGCCCTCCAGGAGTGAGTAGACACAGTGTGTGAGATCTTCGACCTCGTTTCTCCACCTTCAACCTGAGTCCTTCTGCTCCCCTTCCTTCACCTCAAGTCCTCCCAAAACATTATACAGCTAATCTGAACAATCTGAAAGCTATTTAACTGAAGTTCTCTGATGCTGGCCAATCTATGAGATAAACACGAGAATTTTTCTTTGAACCCCATAAACATTTCACTGAACAGGCTGTGATGAGGCTGTGGAAAACTGTCATAACCAGGTGATTCAGATCTCTGCTTCTGTCATGGAACAGGAATTTGGAGTTGCCTAGGGTGTTGGGTAGAATGGGGAGGAAATGCCCCTTTGAAAATTGTAAAGAAAAACAGAGACACAAACACCATGGAACAATGTGAGGTCTGAGGAAAACTGTATCCAAAATCGTCCTCCTCCTCAAGTGTCTCAGAATTGAGAACTGGGTGGTGATGATGCAGATTTCCTAATCGTCACCTTTTAATTTAGCCTCTGTAGGATCCCAAGAACAGTATAATATTCCAAAAGGTAAGGAAGAAGGAAGAGAAAAATGATAGTGATATCATGATGATGAATAAGAGGGAAGTAGAAGGAAGAAGAGTAAAAGAAGAATGAAATTATGAAGGAGGAAGAAGAAGAAAAGGAAAAAGAGAAGATGAAGGAGGAAGAGGAAGAGAGGGGAAAAAAAAGGAGGAATCAGGCTTATGATGAGGGGAGGGAAAGAGGAAGCAGATGAAGACATGATCTAGAAGATGACCTGAAGAAAGGCCCAGCCCAGTGGTACAGAAGCACCCCAGTGTGGACGTAGCCTGGAGCACTGTCTACATTGAAATAGCCTGATTCTTGGTTATGCATGGCCTTTTAAAATGATTTTCTTAGTGGAATGAGGGAAACAATTCTTGTCAAATAAGGAGCAAAAAGAGTCAAATGTACATTGAAGAACCAAGTCAGGATACATTCTACCTCACAGTTTAACATCACGTTTTCCAGCCGGATGTGGGAAGCACGGAACATCCCCTTGATCATGTCTGTTGTGACATCATGTTACTCTTGTGAAGTCATGTAGCCCTTAGCCTGTTGCTGTGAAAATTATCCAGACTATTCACTGAGACAAATACTTGGTTAGGAAAAGAAATCCATCTGAGAACTGACTAAGGTATTGTTTCAGCCCAGGAGCTGAAATGGGCTATGTCTGCTAAGAGTAGCTGGGTCTTCATTCCTCTATTACAGAAATGAAGTGACTTGAACTAACCGGGAGACATGACGTGTTTTGAAGTTTGATAGAGAAGACTGAAATATGGTTAAGAATTTCCAGGAAGGACATTTCTGATGTTCTTGTCTGCTTGTTGATGGATTTTTGCTTTTTCATATGACATAGAGATCTGCAAAATAATTTAGATATTATCTTAACACTATCATTTATCACTAGACTGAAAAAAGCTAGTATTTTTGGGGAAAAAAAAAAAGAACACTTACTAGTACATCCATCCAAATGTCCTCCCAGATTCTGTGTGAAGACGTCCAGCGAGGGAGACTCCACCACCTTCTGGGGAACTCCATTCCACTCTGTGATAGCTTCAATTGTTAGGAAGTGGTTCCTGACACGTAGACTCAATTAGCCCCTTTATGACTTCCCCTGCTCCTGGTCTCTCCTCTGGGGCCAGGCATCACAAACAAACCTCTC
>JAQQSV010003261.1:0-16512 GCA_028646515.1 Pseudochirops corinnae | reverse complement strand
GCAGCCACTGCCTCTGACGCCGCTTCCAGTCCGCACCGCACAGAGATTAGCTTGGCTCCGGCGTTCTCTTGCTCCACCCCTTCCTGCTACATCAGCAAGCTCAAGGGGCGTGGAAGATCTTCAAATCCTAGTATCGTTACAATGACCAAGGTGAGAACTTGTATGACTTGAGTACATATGTTTATTATAAGCATCCCCCCCTCCCCATGGGGTAGATGGTAAAAGGGAGAAAAAAATAGATTTCTCTTAATTTAAAAAATAAAATTCAATGTAAAATAAACTCAGTAACTATAACCACAAGTATTTAAATATAAAAAAATTTAAAAAAATACAAATGTTTATTTTTTTAAGAGGCAATATGCAGGAGGAGGTATTCACTAGTATCAATGATGACAAGGTCCCAGGAAAACTATACTTCTTTCATGTACATAGCTGTTTGTGTGTTCTCTCCTTCAATGTGAGCTCCTTGAGGGCAACAGTGATTTCTGCCTTTCTTTGTATGTCTAGTGTATAGCACGGTGTTTGACACATAGTTGTTCATCCTTTGTTTTCGAAGAGGACCGGTGGCATCATGGGGTGACATCTTGACTTATGTATGAACTGGATTTAAGTGAGGCAGAGCTGCACAGAGTTGTCAGCCTCTCTATTCCAGTAATCAAAGTCCAGTGGCAGGACAAAAGGCAAGATGACTGGTGATGTTGGCACATAGTAAGGATTTAATAAAGACTTGTTGACTTGATTTGAGGGAAAAACTCTGAGAACCAGACAGTTGGAATGTCTATATGGGATCATATAAGTAGTTAGTAGGGCAGCTACGTTGTATAGTAGATAGAGTCCTGGGTTTGGAACCAGAAAGACTCACCTTCATGAGTTCAAATCTGGTCTCAGACCCTTACTAGCTGTGTGACCCTGGGCAAGTCATTTCACCCTGTTTTCCTCAGTTTCCGCCTCTGGGAAACGAGCTGGAGAGGGGAAATGGCAAACCTTTCCTCTGTTTCTGCCTAGAAAACCCCAAATAGGGTCATGAAGAGTTGAACACAGCTACAAAAATGACCTAACTGCAACAACAAAAAGAAGTTAGTGGCTAACAGAACCAGAATAAATTTGAGAGCCAGAACGCTGCTCCCCTCCTCCCCTCGGAATGTGCTGGTGTCATATAAAGCCAGAGTAAGTGCCTAGTTACAGAGTGTGATCTGCTCAAAAATTTCCCTTCCTCTGCTTCCTACAACACCATCACCTCCCTGCCTAGAGAGAGAGAATCCCTTGAATCAGGACTCCTGTCTCTAAAAGGTCCTTTGTAAAGTGTCAATGCCCTCCTAGAATATCCTAGTAGATCCTGGAGCTGCCCTATTAAGCCATCTTTAGCCACAGTCTCCTCCTTCTGGGGAAGATGAAAAAATAAAAAAACACAACAAAACAATAAAACACAAAGACTTTTAGTTTCAAATTCTTGTGCTAGCTCTCTCAAATATTGGGTGTTTAACCTTGGGTAGATCACTTCAATGCCCCAGGACCTTCTTCTCATTTACAAAATGAGGGAACTGGATGGTCATCAGTCTCTCAGTGGGAGATTCCAGTATAAGGTTTTCTGTATTATTTCTAATCATCCCCATCATGTTCTTCTCAAGCAGGGGTTCTTAACCTGGAGTTCATAGCCCTTCCTTCTGTGAGGTCTGTAAACTGGGATGGGGAAAAAAACCCCAAAAAACCAATTATATCTTTATTGTTCTTTTTGGTCTTTGACATACACCTAGATTGCCTTGTCGTCTGAGATGGTTCTAGGCATGTACCAAAGGTTTTCGTTATGTTTTCATTAACCTCTAACTGAAATTTAGCATTTCAATTATTTAAAAACATTGTTCTGAGAAGGGGTCCATCAGCTTCACCAGACTGCCCGAAAGGGGTCATGTTATTCTCACACACAAAAAAGTTGTTAAAAGCCCCAAATATAAAAGAAGCTTGCCACTGATAGGAAGGCTGGCCTAGGCGTTCCACTGATTACAAGCAGGACAGAGCAATAGAACCCATGATCTACAAAACAGGCTGGGCAAATATCCCTAATGTCAGATCACGAGGCAGGTTTTCCAAGGGCAGCAGGCCACGTTGTTTCTGCCTTATGCAACCTTTTCTTTCTACTCACCTGGACCCTCTGCCCCCTCAAAAAAAAAGTGGGTAAATGGGTACAGAAAGGCATGTAGCCGTCATTGGGTGAAAAAAATAGCCCAATTGCCTTTTGACCCTAAGAACAATTTAAACAAAAAAAATCTTCAGATCTAGAGAGACCCATTTTGTTTAGAATCTTTTCAATACTGATTAGCTTTTAAGAGTAGTCTGAAATTGTAACTCCCAGCAAAATCTTTTTTTTTTTTTTTTTTTTTTTGCTTTTTGGAGGGCAATTGGGATTAAGTGACTTGCCCAAGGTCCCACAGCTAGCAAGTGTTAAGTGTCTGAAGTCAAATTTGAACTCAGGTCCTCCTGACTCTGGGATCGATGCTCTATTCACTGCACCAGCTAGCCACCTTTCAGCAAAATCTTAAAGGTGAAATTACACAATAACATATATATATGCTTGTATGTGTGTGTGTGTTTGAGAATTTTAGGTTGCCCTAACAGTAGTGTTGCAGAGTGGATAGAGAGCTGATGGTGGAGCCCGGAAAGCATGGGTTCAAATCCCACCTCTGATACATACAGGTTATATGCTCCTGGGCAAGTCCAGGGTTTAGCACAGTGCTGGCATGTAGTAAATGCTTGGTAAATCCTCGTTGACTTGCTATACCTTTCGCTGCCCCTGAGAATTCTCTAGGACTATAAGTGGCGGAGTGGTTACAGTAGGACAGTGAGCTTCCTCATCTAAGAGGTCCCCTATATCCATGAAATCCCAGATCTGGACCTTCTTCCTCCCCCCTCCTCCATCACCTCTCTCCCCAATCTGGAATGGGGCCAGGCTATTTCTTAATATAGGCTGCATTTTCTCCACTCTGATGCCAGAGATGACTGGTAGTCAATTTCACGTAGTGCTTTTAATGGCAGGGCAGCATGGGGGATCAAGTAATCCTCTCCAATTCTTTATGAAATGAATAAGAAGAAAGCAGAAAAAAAAAAAGGAAAGAAGGAAGAAAGAAAGGAAGAAAACATGAGGGAAGGAAAGGAGGAAGGAAGGAAAGAAGAGAAGAGAAAAAATCTATAGTGAAGTCTTGATAACATCTAGAAAAAAGCTGTTTAACTGTGGAGCAACAACGGCTTCTCCTCTGATCCTGCTTTAGCCTCGCCCCACCCCCTAACACACCCAAACAGATTTAAAACTCCCCAGGGCTTACGAACTCCTGGTTGAGAGCTAGCCAAGTTTCTTTTTAATTTTTTAAGCACCCCTCCCGTCCCACCCCAAACATTTGGAGATAGCAAGAATTTCCTCAGAGATGATAGATAAAGACCACAAAGAGACAAGTGTTTATTTAGGCTTTAGTGTCCTTTGGGAGATACTGAAGAGAAGAATGAAAATCCTTACACATTTGGAATGGCTCAGAGTGGAAGCCCCTCTCTTATCTGATGTTTATACCTGAAATTAAAAGGCTCTTGTCTTTTGTCCCCATCTCTATGGGTCTCCATGCTGACTGTTTCCCTCCCCGCCCCCCCCAACCTTTGTTACCCAGATGGATGGACCCACAATCATGCCAATGCTTCTCGAGTGTACAGATACTTTATTACAGCTGTTTTTATTTTCTGCATCATCTTCCAATCTCTGAGAATGAGAGGAACAGAATAGGATGCTTTGATGTTGTTCTAAATGATGTAGGAGTGACTAATATCCTCAGTGTGTCAGCCAGCATTGAGGCTACCCTGTTTCAGAGAAGGCGTTCATTTCCTGGGCAGTATCCCAGAGATGCTAGACATACCACAGCTGTCATTCTAGACACTAGGCTGGTGGCATGCCTCTGTGTTTGGGATTTGGTTGATGTGCCAGTCCAGTCATGATGGATAGCAGCTGAAGTCATCGCAATTTTTCATAATATAAGTTGAGAATTTATGCATTGCAGGGATCTGAGTTAAGGAGAAAAGCCTGTCCCACAATTATAGAAGGTTGGAGTTGGAAGGGAACTTACAGATAATCTAGTCTATCATAGAAGTCAAATGATTTGCTATACATCTAGTTGGTGACTAAACAAGTGGTCTCCTGACACCTAGGCTGGGGGTTGTCTTTGATAATTCTTTGACCTTCTACCAACTCCCCTCAGCTAACAAGGTAGCTTAAGTAGGTGTGTGTCTGTGCCTGTGAACTTTTAGGTAAGTGGACAAACATGTTGGTGGTATCAAGAGTTGATACCATATTCTACTGTGATCTCCCCTCCTACCACTAAACTCGAGTTACCCAGTTATTCTCAGAGGAGTAATAATAAGGCATCTTTAGTCCTTGTGGCTAAGTACAGCCAATAGAACTTCAAAGACCTGAGAAATGTGAGGGCTAGCGGATGGAGAAATTTGATGCTCCATTCAAACTCATGCGTTTGAGTAGTAGATTAAAAAGCTGGCTAAATTTTAGCTGCTGAACGAGTCTAAGTTGCTCAAGCTAGTTTGAGCTGGGAATTCAGGACTTCCAATCCAACTACTCTTTCTTTTTTCATTGTCCTGGATCTGTAGTTTCTAGTGCTTGAAGGGACATTAGAGGGCATCTAATCCAAACACCTCATTTTAGAGATGAGGATATAGTGGCCTAGAATAGGAAAGTGATGGCCATGGTCACAAAGATAGTAAGGAGCCAAACTAAGACTTGAACCCAGATCATGAGTCTAGATCCAGCGATCTTTTCCATCATATTATTCTGTTTATGTGGCTGCAAAGTGCCAGTGACCAGATTTCTCAGTCACATGTATGCTTCACTCTTTTATTTTTAGACATGAATAGCAGTTAATAAACCCCCTGAACCTGAGCAAATTGCAATATAAAACCTGAAACACAACATTAATATGAGGGTTGGGTTGTGTGACCTTCTCTCTGGCCTACAGTTTCTTCAACTATAAAATAAATATAAAACTGTGTGTCAGGATTGATTGATGCTATCACACTCTCTTCAGCCAGCTAAGCCAAAGCTTAGCATCTCTTCTCAGCCCCTTCAAGTCACTTTCAACTACTTTTCTCTCAGCAGACAAGTTCATCTCCCATTTTACTAAGAAAATCAAGGGCATTCACAGGGATCTCCCTCATTGCCTTTCGTCCACACCTTAGAACCAATCTAGATCTTGAAACTTTTTTCTGTCTTTGCCCACTTTGCTATTATTCTCAGAGGGTCAAGGGGTCCTTCTCCTTACCAAGGTTAACTGTGGCTCATGCTTCTCATACCATACCCTCCTATTTCCTCTAGAAGGTCAGAAGTTTGTTCCATTGATAACATTGATCTCTCCTCTTTATCTGTCTCTCTGTGTGTCTCTCTGTCTGTCTGTCTCTCTCTCACTCTGTCCTCTCTCTCTCTGTCTGTCCTCTCTCTCTCCCCATCTCTATCTCTGGTACATTCACTCCCCTGCTGAGTGGCTCTATGAACTCAGTTCAAATCCTTCCTTATACTAGTTCTCAGATTCACCTCTTTGGCCTCAATTTGCTCATTTGTAAAGGGGGTCAATAACAGCACCTACATAACAGGGTTGCTGTGAAGATCAAGTAAGTGAGTGATTATAGTGTTTTGTAAACCTTCAGGGGCTATACAAACATTAGCTATGTTTTTTTATCATCATCATCATCATCACCTTCATCATCATCACCATCACCTTCATCATCACCATCACCTTCATCATCATCATCACCACCATCATCATCATCATCATCATCACCATCCCCTTCATCATCATCATCACCATCACCATCCCCTTCATCATCACCATCACCATCCCCTTCATCATCATCATCACCATCACCTTCATCATCACCATCACCTTCATCATCATCATCATCACCATCATCATCATCATCATCATCATCACCATCCCCTTCATCATCACCGTCACCATCACCTTCATCATCACCATCACCTTCATCATCATCATCATCACCATCATCATCATCATCATCATCACCATCCCCTTCATCATCATCATCATCACCACCATCACCTTCATCATCATCATCACCATCACCTTCATCATCATCATCACCATCACCATCACCTTCATCATCATCATCATCGTCATCATCATCATCACCATCATCATCACCTTCATCATCATCATCATCACCATCACCATCATCATCATCACCATCACCTTCATCATCACCATCACCTTCATCATCATCACCATCACCTTCATCATCATCATCATCACCTTCATCATCATCACCATCACCATCATCATCATCACCTTCATCATCATCATCATCACTATCACGATCATCATCATCACCATCACCTTCATCATCATCATCATCATCACCATCACCTTCATCTTCATCATCATCACCTTCATCATCATCCTCATCATCACCATCACCTTCATCACCATCATTATCATCATCATCATCTGCAAACCTGCTCAGGTCTCCTTGATCTTTAAAAATCTTCACTTCACAGAGGCAGCTTTTGTTTCAGCGGATGGAGTCAGGAAAACCTGAGTTCACATGTGGCCCCAGATCTTAGGCAAATCACTTAGCCCAGGGGTGGGGAACCTGCAGCCCTGAGGCCACATGTAGCCTTCTAGATCCTCAAGTGCAGCCCTTTGACTGAATCCAAACTTCACAGAACAAATAGAGCTTTGTTCTTGCACCTAAAGATTCTTCACCTTTGACTTAGCCTCTGTCTGCTTGTTTCCTCAACTGTAAAATGGGGCCCTTGCAAAGTTGTTGTGAGGATCAAATGAGGTATTTGTAAAACACTTAGCATGGTGTCTGACACATAGTAGGCCATATAAAAATGCCTTTCCCCCTCCCCTTTGCCTGATCCCGAAGTTCCTTCAAACCTTATGCCTCCCTTTCACTTCCATACTCTTGGAAATCACCATTTGCTTTCTTTCCTCCCACATCCTGACAACCCATAAACTCCTCAGCCTCTTATAATCTGACTGCTGACCCTGCTATTCTAATGAAACTATTCTCTCAAGAGTCACCAATGGTCAATTCAATTTTAAATATCATTAATGCTTTGGATCCCTAGTGCTCACCAAGTACAGTGCTGTGCACAAAGGATCACTGATTTAGGACTGGAAGAAACCCTGTATTTTCATCTACTCCAACTCCCTCACTTTACAAATGACAGGCTGAGAGAGATTAAATGATTTCCCTGAGGTTTCATAGGCAGTAAGTGAACGAGTTGGGATTCAACCAGGGTACTCTGACTCCAAATCCACCATTCTTTCCTTGGCATCAGAATGCCAACTTAATGACTATTTGTTTTATTGAATGAAAAACTCACTAATAGCCATAACACGAAGCTATTATCAAGTTAATTAAGGTAATTAATTATATGAGAATTGTCAAGAAGAATGAAATTCAAAAATGAATGTTTGCCTTTGACTAAAACCCCTAGTATCCATAAGTAAATGAAAACGTGTTTACATTTTTATGGGTTCAGCCTGCAGTTTTTTAAGTTAACATCTTTAATCAGTCCACAAGGTTCCAAACTAATAAATGATTGTTCTTCATAGTAGAAGTATAAACAGAACCTAAGTTCAAGAATTTGCTAATTGCTCTTCCCTCCTTCTGACATTCGCTGGTGTTCATCTTTAGGACATAACATAACATCTGTGGGACCATAGCCAAATTAATTCAAAAACCAACTATTTACAGGGGTCCATTTTAATGGATGGCATAATTCCTATTCCAGCATGTTTTCTCCTTTGCCCTACCATGAAGATGAACTTCCAATGAATGAATGGTCGAAATGTTTTATTAAAGATGACCACTGCCCTCTTACAGGGCTGTGGTATTATAGTATGGGCCAGAGCAGAGAGAAGAGGAGTGGTTGTGGGTGTATGTTAACCTTACCACTGCTAGGAGCAGCAATGTCAGTGAAAAAGTCCTGGATTTTATCAACCAACGGACTAAAATTCAAGTAATGAAAGAAGTTTTTTCTAATTTTCTTTTTAGATTTTTGCCCATAGTCTTTGTAATTTATTAGAAAATTAGTCATACATAGACTTGGCATCAAAATTAATGAGGTCGGCTTCCAGTAGAGCGAATGTTAGTATTACATATTGTAAACCTGTCAGGACACATCTTGCCAAGAAACAATGCAGCCCCTCAGTTGACAGCCAATATGTTTTCCCTGTTCGTTTGTAAATTCAATATTGTTCTTAAGTGATTACAGTTTATATAGGAATAATCCCTTTTTAATTGGGCCCAACAATCATCGGTGAGTAATGTGCTTGTGAGTTTCGCCTTGGGCCATTAAGCAAAGAACCTGTCATTTGCTGTAGCTAGAGACAAGTTTTCCTTGGATAACTGCTTGATTACCCAGACAAAAGTTTGCCCAGGAACACATGGCTATATGGAAACTTTTGTGACTGGGAGAAGAGAATGATGCACGATGGGTCATACGTGTCAAATTCCATTTTTTTTAATAAGTTTATAGAAAGGCAGAGTTTGTTTCTGAAAGACTGAAAATACAAACAGCAAACACGCTCAAACGTTATTACCAAAGTTCATTGGCACTAATTACCAAAGTTCATTGGCACTAATTTGCTGTGGGTTTCATTCGGCAACATATTGCAAATTAATTGTTCCCAGATGCCATCCATCATGTACATTCCAGAGTTCTATAGTGCCCCAAACACCTAATCTTTAGTCATGACTCACCCAACATGAAATTATTCTTTCTGAGGGGGTTTCTCATCCTTTTGTTACTGAGAATTTCAACAACCCATGGGTATTTCCATGAATTCATTCATCCATCCAGTATTTATTAGGCAGACTATCATGTGTAAGGGTGTTTTGATAGACACTAGAGATACAAAGATGAAAAATAACAGTGTTTGACCTTAAGGAGATTATAACCTAGAAAAGTTATAGGGCAACTAGCTAAGGTACCAGTTGGAAGGAGATAAGTGAATTGGAGAGCTCCACCAGATAAGTGTGAGAGATTTGGGAAGGGAGAGATCACCTCTAAGGAGAGGAAGGGCTGGGTTAGGGAAGGTTTCAGGGCACAGGGGCCACTGGGGCTGAGCTCTGAAGGAAGCGAAGGATTTTACCAGATTAAGATGCTGGCGGGAAGTCCGTTCCATGTAAAGGGTGTGGCATGTGTAGAAACTTAAAGAGGGAGGAATAAGAGGGCATTCTGGTTTGGCTAGAACACAGAGTGAATTTATTCTCAGATACTAAAGAACAGTGATGAGGGCTATTTCTTTCTTTCTATCTGTTTAAACCCAGGGACCACAACACAGAAGCTGGGACAGTTTCTGTTCCGTTTTTACTTTCTGAAGTCATTACATCTTCATAATCTTAAACTGTTTACTCTAGATCCAAGTGTCTCCAAGTGTGGTCTGAGAGGGTCTTCCAGGTGGTCTGCGTGCCCATCTCTTAGAGTGGTCACTGTACCAGTCCAGCTACATTCCAAGAGGCTCACACCAGGAGATTAGCCACTGGATGGTTGTGTTGCTTTTGTTGATGTTGTTGTTTTCGTAGAGAAATGGAGAGTAGAAAGTCACTCACCCTTATCATGTAAGAGTCAGGGCTGGGGACTCTCTGGGGAGAGGACTGAGGAAGTATCTGAGTCTGGGGGGCCCTTCCGGGCAGCTTCCTAGGTGAAGCTGTGAGGCAGCTGAAAAGAATATCATGAATAGTTTTCAGGCATAAGGCCTGGGTGGTATCTGGGAGAAGCAGAATCAAAAAGAATGTTAAGAGAAGCAGATTAATTACTTAGCTTCCTCATCTGTAAGATGAGGTAGAACTTTGGTAATCAGAGCATAGACATGGCCAGAGTAAGGGCTGCAGAAATAGAACTAGCTGGGGAAGCTCATAGCTGAGGTCATACTGTCTATGACTGACAAGAGCAAAAGGGGACCCTTGACCAGCAACAGCTGACGAGGTCAGGAGTTTCCTTTTTTAAAAAAATTAAATTAAAACTTTTTGGTTACATTTGAAGTTCTGAACTATTTCTCTCTTTATCCCACATTGGAGAAGGCCATCATTTCATACACACACACACACACACACACACACACACACACACACACACACACTCTCTCTCTCTCTCTCTCTCTCTATATATATATATATGTGTGTGTCTGTGTGTGTGTGTACATATGTATGTATAGACATATGTTTACATACTACACACACTTCTCTTTATCGTTTCTTTTTCTAGAGGTGGATGGCATCTTGCCTCGTAGCTCCTTTGCAGTTGATTTGAATGTTTACAAAACTCAGAATAGCTTAGTTGTTCACAGTCATTCTTCAAACCATATTGTTGTTACCGTATGCAATGTCCTTTTGGTCCTGCTCATTTCACTCCTCATTATTTCATGCGAGTCTTTCCATATTTTTCTAAAATTGACCTTCCATCACAGAGGCCAGGAGTTCCCTAAAAAAGTGTTAGAAACTCAAGGCAGTCCTTTCACCTGTGTCTTTGGAATGTGAAATTCTCTCTCTACCTTCCTTCACTCCAAAGGATCTCTATGCCCTCAGTTCTTGGGTCCTCCTTCCTCTGAAACATGTAAGCATTCCTGTGGCCATCTCCACCTGGAATATATCCATGAGCAAAGTCTGCCCTCTTCTCCCATTGCTCACTTCCTCTTGGGGCCTCCACTTTGTGGAGGGACCTCCAACACATCTTCATTCCCCTCCCTGGCCTTGCTCCTGACTTGGAGACTTCTAAATCATGTTTCTGCTGCTGCCTTCTAGTTCTGGAACTTCCTTCAAAGTGTGAGGCTTCTTTAACTTGGAATACCCCTCTGTAAAGCCTTTTCCCATTGGTGATTTCCTCTTGGAGGTGGTGACCAAGTTGGCCTTCATTGCCCCCCAGGCTCTGCTCCTGACTTCCAGACTTCAGAAACATGCCACCGGTTATCTTCATTTCTCTCCTTGAGCCCACCCATCCACCTCTTTTCCATTCAACGGTTTTCTGTGTCTTGTGTCCTTCTGTAGAGGAGCCCTTCTCCGGAGCAGGGACTCTCTTTCTTTTTGCTTGTCTTGTATCCCTAGCACTTGGCACCATGCCTGGCACATAGTGGATGCCTAAAAATGCTTGTTTCCTTCCTTCTTGTTCACCCATATCCTGGTGATATTTATCTGTTGACTCTTAGGTCCTATTCTCTCTTTTCTCAAGGAATTAGGTAACGGGTTTAGTCTTCCTCTTCCTTCCATCCCCACCTTTATTTTAGGGTACTTCAATATATGGGCAGCTAGGTGGCACAGTGGATAAAGTGACAGGCCTGGAGTCAGAAACACTCCTCTTCCAGAGTTCAGATCTGACCTCAGACACTTACCAGCTCTGTGACCCTGGGCAAGTCACTTAACCCTGTTTGCCTCAGTTTTCTCATCTGTAAAATGAACTGAAGAATTAAATGACAAACCACTCCAGTACCTTTGCCAAGAAAACCCCAAGTGGGGTCAGGAAGAGTTGGACAGGACTGAACAACAACTTCAATGTGCATGTTGATGTCATACTCTCCCTTCCAAGTTCTTCATCCTCTAATTCTCTTTCACCTTCTCTCAGGCACACCTGGGGATGGTCATCCTCCTAGCTTACCATCACAAACATATGCGCCACCTCCATGATCCAGAATTCTGGCCACAAAATCCTCTTCTTCCACCTCTTCCCTCATCTTCTCCTAACCCTATTCTCTGTCCTTGCCAGCCAGTCACTTCACCTTTCATTTATTTCACAGTCTTTCATCCTTGCTTTGGCCTCATTTTCTCCCTTCTAAATCTTTTTCTTTTTTTGTATTTTTGGAGAGGGAAGGCAGGGCAATTAGGGTTGAGTGACTTGCCCAAGGTCACATGGGAAGGGTCTGAGGCTGGATTTGAACTCAGGTCCTCCTGACTCCAGGGCGGGTGCCCTGTTCACTGTACCATCTAGCCACTCCTTTCCCTTCTAAATCTTGATGTCATTTCAACTGTTTATTGTTCTCTCCCCCGGGATCACATGAGCCCTTGTCCTATTCCTTTTGGAACCATAGTTCTGAACTGCTCTATCATCTACCTTCTCTGCATTTCAATACTGTGAGCTATGAGAAGTCAAAAAACTATTCTAATTGGGGTTCATGGCAGATTTTTGTTATCTAATTTCACCTGGGCCCTAACTGTTGTCCACCAATCTCTTTACTGTGTGCTGATTGATTCCCTACTACACTCCCCGATTCCCTTCTCTCAAACTGTCTACACCAACCAGGACCTCCCCTGCCCCCAAACAAAGAACCCTTCCCAACAGAGACTCTGGACTCATACTTTATTTAGAAAATGGAGGCCTAATGTTCTGAACTTCTTCCTCTTCCTAATTCTATGCCTCAAATTCCTTCAACTTAATTTTCTGGTCCCTTATTTTTTGCTCCAATATTGAGGTAAGAGGTAGTCCTCCTTGCCAAAGTTAGGCCCCTTCTTTTACAATGACTTCCCCCATCCCACCCCCACAATTCCTTTTAATCACCCCCTTCCTCCTAATCTTTAGTCCCTCTTTATATACTGACTTTTTCTCTGCTGCCTACAAAAGGATCCAGATTTCCTCATCCAAAAAACACCTAAACTTGACCTTGCCAACCCCTCCAGCCAATGTCTTGTATCTCTCCTCCCTTTCACAGCCAAACTTTGGGGGAAAAAGCTGCCTATACTTGCTGCCTCTACTTTCTCACATCCCACGCCTTTCTCAACCTCTGGTAACCTGACTTCCAACCCAGCCTCTCTCCTGAGACTGCTCTCTCCAAAGCTGCCAGCTCCCTCTTGCTAAATTCAATGTATTTTGATACGTTCTCATTCTTCTTGACCTCTCTTTGGCATTCATCACAATTAATGATCCTTCCTCCTGGATATTCTTCTTTCTTAGGTTTTTATGACATGGTTTTTATCCTGGTGATCTTCTTCTGCGTGTGGCTATTCCTCCTTGATCTCCTCTGATGGGTCTTCAGCATGTTCTGGATCTTGTGGTTGTCCCTCAAAGCCTGGTCTTAGCCTTGGCACTACCACATGCTCCCTTCTGTGGCTGCTTTCATTTCATTCCAGCCACCATCTCCATCAGCTCCAATTCTCTAAGCACATACTTGCCTTTTTATTCCATCTTATTAGCTCAATTCCCTAGCAAAGTTTTCCCAACTAAATGGTAGTAACACAGCAATGGTACAGCCCAAAGGAGCTCAAGAAACTTAGATTTGAAGACTGGCTCCATCACCAACTATCTACGAGACCTTGGACAATGAGAAAAGTGATAGATTTGGGGTCTGAGGATCAGATTTAAAATACTGTCCTTGCTACTTAGTAACTATGTGATCTTGGACAAGTCACTCTCTTCTTCCTCTGTAAAATGAGGGAGTTGAATTAGATGATCTCTCAGGTCTCCTTCCAACTCTAACTATTATTTTGTGAAGTTCCCTTACTTCTCCAGGCCTCAGTTTTCTTATCTGGAAAATGAACTTCCTTCCCCATCTGTTTCAGTGGTCAATTTGTATTCCAGCTGGATGGTTAGACAGAGCATGAACAATCTCACCTGATCCAATATGGTGGGGCTTTACTCTTTCCCCAAGATTCCGTGGTTACCTGTTTTGTGACATAGAAAACTCCCATGTTTCCCCTCTTTTTTTCTTGACTCTTGAAGTAATTTAAATTATTTTTGTTTCTTGATTCAGAGTAATTTTAAAGTAAATTATTTTGAGATTTTTCTAATCTCTTTGCCAATTAATCTCCTGTTTCTTTCTTTTTGCTTTATTAAACCTCAATCATGTACCAACAATCCTCTGAATTATTACCCTCCCTCACAGCAACAAGAAGCAACAACAGACAATCACAAACTTCTTCTCCTGCTCTCCCTACTAAATAGCCTGGTTTCCTTTCATTCCCAACTCAAATCCCACCTTCTACAGGGAGACTCCTCCAACCCTCTGTTAATTTTCTCTTATTTATCCTGCATATGGTTTATTTTGTGTTTGTTCATTTTCATATTGTCTCCTTTATTAGATTGTAAGCTCCTCCTGTCTTTTGCCTCTTTTTGTATCCAAAACCCTTAACACAGAACCTGGATCATAGTAGATGTTTAATAAATATTTATTGATTAAAACAAATGATGAGGACGACACCAAGCTAAGCAATACCTTCCAATATAGCAAAGAGTCCTTTTAAAATCCAAATTGGGGGAAAGAAGAATGGAGGAGATTGTTGCTTGTGGGGGAACATGTGTAGATGAAAGGCTGAACTCCTTCATTCTTATTCGGTCTTTGCTTTCTTTGCCACATAATTTGAAATGGAAATGACAAGACAAAAATGGCTGATAGGGAGTTGGTACCTAAGACTAGTAGGAGGATAGTTAGAGGATCTGTAGCTGCCCTTGGTGAATTCAGATCACCTGACCCAAGTGAACTATATCCTTGAGCACTGAAAGAATGGGTGGACCAAATTGATCTCCCTTCCTCTACTCTCTCCTTTTTAAAAATCCATCTCCCACTTGTTCAGTTATGCCTGACTCTTCATGACCCCATTTGGAAGTTTCTTGGTAAAGATACTGGAGTGGTTTGTCATTTCCTTCTCCAGCTCATTTTATAGATGAGGAAACTGAGGCAGGCAGGGTTAAGTGACTTGTCCAGGGTCACACAACTAGTAAGTGTCTGAGGCTGGATTTGAACTCATGAAGATGAGTCTTCCTAACTTCAGGCCTGATACTCTATGCACTACGGCACCACCTAGCCACCTGGCTGTGGCCCTCTCCCTGCTCAAGAAACTCTAGTTTCTTCCTCTTGCCATTGGATAAAATATTTGCCTGTGCTGGGCTTTTAAAGATCTTTAAAATCTGTCTCCAGTCTCCCTTTCCAGGCTTACTGAACATTACTCTCCTTTATACATTTGATATTCTAGCCAAACTGGAATAGTTTCTGTTCCTAATACATAATAGTCCACCACCTGTTTCTGTGCCTTTACCTACAGGCTGTCCTCTGTTGCCTATAAGACACTCCATCTTTATCTCTACCTTGGAGGCTACTTATCCACCTTCAAGTTATCTATTTATTTTTTAGCATTAAAAATTTGAGTTCCACATTCTCTCTCTCCCTCCCTCTCCTATCCATTGAGAAGGCAAGCAATATATCAGTTATTATATATATATATATATATATATATATAAAATATGGTATATATACACACACAGACATACATAAATGCATGTGTGAAATCATGAAAAGTTTATCTCTATATTAGCCATGTTGCAAAATTTTAAGAAGCAAACAAGAAAAAGGAAGAAAAATAAAGTTTAAAAAGTATGCTTCAATCTGCACTCAGACTTCATCCAGTCTCTCTCTGTGGGTAAAGAGAATTTTTCATCATGGGGCTGTTGGAATCGTCTTGAATCATTGTCTTGATAGGGATATTCTTGGCTTCCTTTAAAGCACAACTCTGGCATCACTTTCTGTAGGAGCTTATTCTAAATCTCCTCTTTGCTAATGTCCTTATCTTGGAAATTACTTTGCATCTACTCTGTTGTATATGTGTTGTGTCATTTTCTATGTATATGTTCTTCTTGCTTCCCTCAATAGAATGTAAGGTCCTTGAGCTCATGAACTGTTTCCTTTTTTTATCTTTGTCTCACCAGCCAGTATGACACAGAAATCTGGTCTCGAATTTGTAAGAAATACATTCTAGTCCCACCTCAGATCCATGCTGGCTGTGTGACTCTGGACATATCATTTAATCTCTAAACAACTGTCTGAGACAAGAAGATTCCAACTGACATGTATCGGCAGAGGGGAGTTTCCTCACTTGCAAATTATTAACACCAGTGAAATCACAGGTCTGATTACTATCCCTACTATTAGATTCCTGGCATGTAATAATAGATGCTTAATAAATACTTAGTGTATAAATGAATCATTAATACTGTCAGTTTGTGTATTATTTTATACTATAATCTATCCCATCTCTACTAGGAGGAAAGAGTAAGCTTTAATTGCTTAAAACTGCACTAAGATTTTTAGGACACACATTTCAAAATATTAGTATTTTCTATGAGCCTATTCTATGAGTTCTGTTGTCACTTGGTACTTCCTCCAATTGCCTTACTATAATTACTGTTTATATTTTTTCCTGTTTCTGTTTTATTTTTTAACTTTCAAAATTAAATTTTACTTTATTTTTTCTTTTAACAAACATTTATTTTCTCTCCCTCATACCTCCCCCGACACCATTGGAAAAAGAAAGACAAAAGCCTTATAACAAATATTCATAGTTAAGCAAAAGAAATTTCTACCTTGACTGTGCCTGAAAATATGTATATTATTCTGCCCATTAATCCATTTCTTCTCTGTCAGAAGGTAGGTAGTGTTTTTTTTTTTTAATTTTATTATAGTTTGCATCATTCATTTCCACAAGATTTTGAGTTACATATTTTCTCCCCCTCTTTCCCCGCCC
>JAQQSV010003259.1:1669-16522 GCA_028646515.1 Pseudochirops corinnae | reverse complement strand
TATATATATATATATATATTTATACTGCTAGAGTATATACTCTAGCAGACTACCAAAGAAGACTACAACATGAAAAGAAAAAGTTAAGAATCCTTGCCTTAAATGATTGTTGTATAATAATCTCAACTTCCATATTCATCCAGCTGTTTATTTCTTAAGAAGGTAACTGGAAGGCACTCATTACCCTCACAGGGCTAACCTAGAGCTTACTGATTGATTTTTCTATTCTGGTGGCTTAGTTTTTTTATGTTTTAATTTTCCCCACAAATGTCAATAAATACATAATGACTGAACACATAGAGTATCACATGGCTCCTGAATCATCATCTCCTCTGTCTAAATATCATTCTTATGTGTCTACATGTGAAAATGAGGAAACCTTGAGTAGGGTTTTATTCCAGTTAGACAATAGAGTCCAAAGGCAGAAAAGAAGTGAAAGGTGATTCAGATGGCCTTTCTTAGTGCTGGGAACACTAATGACAAAAGCATGGGAAGAGATTGTCACTTTTACCTCTAGGCAGCTTCTATTTATAAGGGCATTTGAAGTTTTTAATTTCTTAGAAAGTAGATTGAGTTAGTGGTTGATTTAACCAAATACTGCATAACTCCCAGAAACTATGAAACATACATGATTCCCCATGAAAAATGTATATACGTAGTTATCTAACAAGATCATGTTGGGTTTACACAAAATCAAAGACAATATCCTAAAAAGTCAAAACTTCTTTCCAAAGCAAAAATTCAGTACATAAGAATCTAAAGTCTTGATTTTTTCCTTCCACTAATTGATCAGTTGTTATGGTGTAGACTAAGAATTAAGCTTAGTTTGAAGGCTCTGAAAAACTCAGTCTAACAATCTCACAATTATTGTAAAATGCAATTGTGTCCCCCATCCCACCCCTGCCTTTGTGAGAAAGATACTTGCATGTGAGAATCTGAATTTGCAAAACATAAACTAAGTAGTGACTTTTCACTTTATAAAAAGTCTGTGTCACAAATAATTCATAACAAAGTTCCTTTAAAATATACCTTCCCCTAGGTATTTTTAAAAAAATTAATTTATACACAGGAATCTGGGAATAAATGTGTTATGTAAAGTAACATAAACCTGTATTTTCAGAAAAAAATAAAAGAAAATTGAGGACATTTTTGAAATTACATCTCATAACAAAATATTAAGTTTTGTCCAACTTGGAATCTATAATCACTAGAATTTCAAAAGATTATATGAAAGTAAGAAGATCATTTACAAAGTTTGACTTTGCTTCCAAAACCATTGATAGCACAGATTGTCCTAGTCTGCTCCTGGGCCCTAAGTGACACAGGCATACTTTTGGACACCACAGCCTTAAGCACTGCCTTCTTTGATGGTCACTTATTTAATCATTTCTCTTCCTGTTGCAAAGTGTAGGTAATAGAGATCAAGTTTATTTCAGAGGAGATAGATTTTTCATAAGAAATAAAATATTTCAAATGCTCATTTTAAATCTAAGAAATGTTTCATTTAGGGAAGCAGGTCATTGGATATCTAATATCGAAGGGGAAAGTATTAGCCCTTTATGTGGAAGTTAAGTTTATTTTTTAAAGACAAGATTTTTCATAATCTTAGATCCATTGATGTTTATTGAAAATAGCAGGATATGTTTTATTATTAAAATGGCACTTTGAAGGAATTTCTTTAAATTCTTATCTTGTTATTTAATCATTTAAGTCATGTCTGATTCTTCATGACCCTATTTGTAGCTTTCTTTGCAAAGACACTAGAGTGGTTTGCCATTTCTTTCTCCAGTTCATTTTACAGATGAGGAACTGAGGTAAACAGGGTTGTGACTTGCCCCATAAGTATTAGAGGCCAGATTTGAACTCAAGTCTTTCTGATTCTAGGTCCAGCACTCTATCCATCATACAACCTCGCTGCTCCTCCATTTCTATGAAAGCTATCTAATTTTGATGGACAGTCTTGCTCCCAATGGTAGAATGTGGTGAGAAGTTGGCATGTTCTACCCTTTAGTCAAACAAGTAGACCATCCCTGCATTTGGTGTTAAATTTATGCAAAGGAAGAAAGTTTGGTCAGTTGAATGAGTCATGACAAGCCTGAGTTAAATGGGAAGGGGATACCTATGTCACACTGATTCAGGTTTGTTGAAAACAGACTGACTAGAAGTTGAAGATTCTCAGACCACAAGGCCATAGATAGATGAGACAGTATAGTGAAGAGGCAAACTCCAAATATATCACTTTAAAAGTCTCATCAGCAATGAGAGAAGAGAAGAATTGGGGGAGAAAAGAAGTGACTTGAAAATAGATTTTTTTTTCCAGAAAACTTCATTTTTCACAATCCATAGCTGAGGGAAGATCATATGGTCCTTACCTATGCATGGAAAAAACCACAGAAGTCATTTAAGCAAACTACCTAATATTAAGGATGAGGAAATTGGATCAGAAGTCAGATTTCAAGCCAAGTCATCTGATCTCATAGCTAGTCCGCTTTACACGCTATCAAACTACCTTCCATTATTTGCCACCTAGGCAAAATTATAGGACTCAACTGATGGACCTAAATAAGAAATGTTATATAATGAGAAAACAAACAGGGAGAGTAAAGAAAAAAAAGCATAGGATCCCAGTGCAAAAGAAAGTCTTTATTGGAAATTCTTAGAAATATATCTTCTTATTCAATCACCATACTCTTTCCAGTGTAGTTTTCCATAAGAACTGGCAACGAAGGGAACAAAGAGAATTTAGGTTGACAGCTTTAACATATACAGGAGACCAGGCAAGTTCCAGTGATCAGAAGAGATTGTACTATGTTAATATTTCCTCTGGTACAAAGAAACAATAATAAATACCCGAAATTTAACAATAATATATGTCCTCCTTGTTATAGGAGCTTGAGAAGACCTCAGAGGTCATCTAGTTCAACTCCTTGATTTTACAGATGGGGGTTCTTGAGGCCCATGAAAGCTAATTGACTTATCCCTGGTCTCCTAGGTGATAAGTCTGAGATTTAAACCCAGATGCTGGAATTCTTGAGCCAGTCAAGCACTGGAAGAGGCTTTAGGTTTTCTTTAGAAAGGGAGTGGAAGGAGAGAGGGAGGACAAAGAAAAGGGAGGAAAGGGGAGAAAAGAGGAGAAGAAAAAGGAGGAGAAAAGGAATAAAAGGAAGAGGAAGAAAAATTATTTAAACTTATACAAGTAGATGGAGAGGGGAAGAATGAAACAGAAGAAAAAGATGGGGTAGGTGGAGGAAAGGACCATTAAATCATTGGAGCTACCTAAATGTACCATTGGATTTTAGAGATATATGGACTATAGAGATTAACTAGTACATTTCTCTAATTTTACAGATGAAGAAACTGAGACAGAGGGCAAAGGGATTTACTTAATGTCATAATGCGATTAAATGAAAGCTGTAATTCAAATCTATATTTTAATTCCAAATTCAGCATTCTTTCCACTGCACTTATTTGAAGCTCTTCCCATAGAAGATACAGCAACTTCCAGTGTTTTGTTAATAATGAATGAGGTACACAGGTTCAGTCAGTCAGAAATAAGTTTTTATTAAGTGCCAACTATGTGCCAATCACTGTGTTAAATTCGGGGAATACAAATAAAAGCAAAGGATAGTTCCTCTTCTCAAGGAGCTCAGTGTGAAATGGGGAAATAATATGCGAACAATTATATGCTTGGTTGTTTCAATCATATCTGACTCTTTATGACTCCATTTGGGGTTTTTTTAGCAAAAATACTAAACCAGTTTGTCATTTCCTTCTCCAGTTCATTTTACAGGTGAGGAAACTGAGGTAAACATGGTTAAATGACTTGCCCAGGATCACATAGCTAGTAAGTGTCTGAAACCAGATTTGAAGTCAGGAAAATGAGTCTTCCTGATTTCAGTCCTGACACTCTATCTACTGTACCACCTAGCTGCCCTAAACAACTATATACAAACAAGATATATACAGGATAAATTGGAAGTAATCAACAGAGAAAATGCACTAGAATTAAGGCATAAGTGTTAAGAAAGGTTTCCTCTAACAGGTGGGAATTAAAAGGAACTTGTAGGAAACCAGGAGACAGAAATGAGGAGGAAAACTATTCCAGGCATGGGGAACAGCCAGTGAAAATGTCACATTGAAAGGTGGAACATCTATTATGAGAAAAAGTAAGAAGGTCAGTGTCACTGAATCACAAAGTATACAGGGGTTGAAGGGTGGGTAAGGCATAAGAAGACTGGAAAGATGAAGGGGCAGGCTACGCAGGACTTAGAATACCAAACAGTAAATTTTTTTATTACATCCTGGAGATGATAGGGAATCACTGAAATCTATTGAGTAGGAGGTTGACATGGTAATACCTGCTCTTAAGGAAGATCATTTTGACAGTTGAATGAAGAGTGGCCTGGAGTGGGGAGAACCATATGACAGTGACAGCAAACAGCAAACTATTAACCAGTATCCAGTTGTGAAGTGATAAAGATCTGTGCCAGGCTGGTGCCTGTGTTGGAGGAGAGAAAGGGGTTGCATATGAAATATAAGCCTTGAAAATAAATTACAAATAAGGAATGAGAGAGTAAGGAGTTGAGGAGGACACTTGCTTATGAGCCTGCATGAGTAGGAGGATTCTGGTATCCTTAACAGTAATGAGTTTAGGAGCCAAGATGGTCAAGAACAGGCAGAAACCCAAAAGAATTCTACCATAATTCCCCTACAAACTACTTTAAAATAATTCCTCTAATCAAATTTTGGAATAGCAGAGTCAACAAGAGGTCAGAGTGAGATATTTTTTCCAGCCTAAGACAGCTTACAAGGTTTGCAGGAGAGGTCTATAAAAACATAGTGGGGTCAACCCAGAAGACAGAAGCAGCATTAACATAAGGCATTGAAGGTGGGTGTGACAGTCAGCAGCATCAGTGTTAGCAATAGCAGCAACTTTAGGAGTTCTCAGCACAGGGATGGTAAGAAAGCTGGACAACTCATGAGAAAGAGATTATAAGTGACCCTGAGATGATACTGGGTGCAACTGGTGCTCCTGGGCAAGTGTATAGCCCATACAGAGTTCTGGGTTGTGTTTTCAGGGCAGAGAGTAGGATTTCTGGTTGGTTACAAGGGAGAAGGGACCCAGTCAAAATTCTGCAGAAAAAATGAGTACTAGCACTCATGACCACAGGAGAGGTAAAGATCTGATCATAATTCCAGGTCCAAAAGAAATGTTAATGCTGGGGGCAGACCCAAGATGTCAGAGTAAAGACAGGAACTTGCATGAGTTTGTCCCCCAGTCATATCCAATACCTGTGAAAAATGACTCTAAACAAATTTTACAGCTACAGAATCCACAAAATGACAGAGTGAAATATATCTCCACTTGAAGGCAGCCTGGCAAACTGAAAGGAAGGGTCCATCATACCAGGCTGAGAACAGAGTGCAGTCCTTCATGGGCTGTGCCAACAGAGACTGGTGGTACAGAGCAGGCCAGAACAGACCTCAGAGGACTGAATCACTGTCATCTGTGGCAGTTTCCAGACTTCTCAACCCAGAAACTCCAAAAAGAAAGTCAAAGGTCAGTGGAGAAACCCTGTTGGACCTGGGTGAGAGAAGAGTGGAGTGTGCCCCCTGCCCCCAGGGCAACAGAGGTGGCAGTAGCTGTGATGGCAGCAACAGCAGCAACAGTAGCAGTGGCTGCTTCTGGAGACTCCAGGCCACAGATGGTGGGGGACAAAGCAACTAATTACAGGGAAATTGTAGGAATCTCTTTGTTGGTGCTGAGGCAGGATTCTCTTGCTTTGCCTTACTTGGATCTGGGTCACAGTCTTGGGTGGCAGTCCTGGAGTAAGAAGGAACCCTGGCATGACATAGCTTGTGATGGCTGTGGAGAGGGAGTCCTCCTCACAGTTCTGAGGCAGGTGACTAGAAGTAGCTCTGACAACAGTTACGCAAAACCCCAGAAATGTGGAACCCAGTACTCTCCACTCTAGAAGCAGAGTTCTACCATTACAGAAAGGTCAAAAGTCAAGTAATTGGCTTGGAAAATGAGCAAACAGAGGAAGAGAAATCAGATTATAGAATCTTGCTTTAGTGACAAAGAAGATCAAAATACAGAACCAGAAGAAGACAACAAAGTCAAAACCCCTCCATCAACAGCCTCCAAGAAAAATATGAATTGGTCTTAAGCCATGGAAGAGCTCAAAAAGAATTTTGAAAATCAAGTGAGAGGGTGTGGCTATGTGGTGCAGTGAACAGAGCACTGGCCCTGGAGTCAGGAGGACCTGAGTTCAAATCCAGCCTCAGACACTTAATACTTACTAACCCTGTGACCTTGGTCAAGTCACTTAACCCCAATTGCCCTCCAAAAAGCAAAAAAGAAAATAAAAGAAAATCAAGTAAGAGAAGTGGATGAAAAATTGGGAAGAAAAATGAGAGCAATCCAAGAAAATCATGAAAAACAAGTCAACAGCTTGCTAAATGAGAGCCAAAAATTACTGAAGAAAATAACACCTTAAAAAATAGACTCACTCAAATGGCAAAAGAGGTCCAAAAAGCCAATGAGGAGAAGAATGCCTTGAAAAGCCGATTGGGTCAAATGGAAAAGGAACTCCAAAACTCACTGAAGGAAATAATTCCTTCAAAATTAGAATGGAGTAAATAAAGCTAAGGATTTTGTGAGAAGTTAGGACATTAAAAAACAGATCCAAAAGAATGAAAAAGCGAAGACAATGTGACATATTTCATCATAAAATAACTGACCTGGAAAATAAATCCAGGAGAGATAATTTTAAATTTATTGGACTACCTGAAATCCATGATCAAAAAAGAGCATAGACAGCATCTTTCAAGAAATTATAAAGGAAGGCTGGCCTGATATTCCAAGGAGTAAAACAGAAATTGAAAGAATCCACAAATTGCCTCTTGAAAAAAGACATCCAAAAGACAAAGAGCCCAAAAAGAAAACGAACATTATAGCCAAATTCCAGAGTTTCCAGATCAAGGAGAAAAGATTATAAACAGTTAGTAAGAAAGAATTTTAGTATTGTGAAAACACAATCAGGATAACACAAGTTCTAGCAGTTTCTACATTAAGGGACCAAAGGGCTTAGAATATAATATTCCAGAGGTCAAAGGAGCTAGGATTAAAACCAAGAATCACCTACCCAGAAAAACTGAGTATAATACTTCAGGGGAAAATATGACTATTAAATGAAATAGAGAACTTTCAAGGATTATTGATGAAAAGTCTAAAGCTGAACAGAAAATTTGATATTCAAATAAAAGAATCAAGAGGAACATGAAAAGGTAAACAGGAAAGAGAAATCATAAGGAACTTATTAAAGTTTAACTGTTTACATTCCTACATGGAAACACAATATTTGTAACTCATGAGACTTTCCTCAGTATTAAGATGGTTGAAGGGAATATGTGTATATGTGTGTGTGTGTGTGTGTGTGTGTGTGTGTGTGTGTGTACATATACATATACCTATATATATAGACAGAGGGCACAGAATGAGTTGAATATGAAGGGATGATAACTAAAAAAAATAAAATTAAGAGATGAGAGGAATATATTGGGAGAGAGAGAAAGGGAAAGATAGAATAGGGTAAATTATCTCACATTAAAGAGGTAAGAGAAAGCAGTTACAATGGAGGGGAAGAGCAGGGAGGTGAAAGAGAATGAGTCAACCTTACTCTCATTGGATTTGGCTTTAGGAGGAAATAGCATACGCACTCAGTTGGGTTTCTTACCTCGCATGAAAGTAGGGGAGAAGAGAATAATGGTGGAGGGGGAGAGCATGTGATAGAAGGGAGCACAGATTGGGACAGGGGATAGTTAGAAGCAAAGACTTTTGAAAAGCGACAGGGTCAGAGGAAACAATAGAATAATTGGGAGATAGGATAGGATGGGGGGGAAATAAAATTAGTTTTTCACAATATGAGTACTGTGGAAATGTTTTGCATAACTACACATGTATAACCTATATTGAATTGCTTGTCTTCTCAATGGGGGTGGGTGAGGAGGGAAGAAGGGAGAGAATATGGAGCTCAAAGTTTTAAAAATAAATGTTTAGAAATTGTTTTTGCATGCAAATGGGAAGTAAGATATACAGGCAAAGGGTTAGAGAAATCATCTTGCCCTACAAGAAAATAGGGGAGTTGGGGCATATGAGGATAGCAGGGGTTAAAAGAGAGGAAAAACTGGGGAAAGGGGTGATCAGTACACTTGCCATCATGAGGTGGGAGGTAGGGGAGAGAGGGGGAGAAACATTGGAGCTCAAAATCTTGTGGAACTGAATGTTGAAAACTAAAAATTAAAAAAAATATATTTAAAAAAAGAGAAATGTTAATGCTAGCTAATAGGAGAGCTGGGGCCCTTTCTAGGTAAACACCAAAGTGTAGAACAAAAATCAGTGACTACACCTTTTCCCAGGTGACACCACTTTGGAAGCACTTAAAACTTGCAGACCTCCAGAACTAGCTCTGAAAACAACAGTACACAAAAACCTGAACCTTGGGACAGTGCCTCCCTATCCCTGGGTAAGTAGAGTCCAACTTTTAACATCAAGTTTGTTCAAGAAAAAGGCTGAAAAAAATGAGGAAACAGCAACAAAGAACTTGATCATAAAAAACTATTACAGTGGCAGGGAAGTCTAAGACACAAACTCAGAAGAAGGTAACCGTGTGAAAACCCCAACTACTAAAGCCCCCAAAATGCTAATTGGAACCAAGTCCAACAAAAATTCCTGGAAAAATTCAAGAAAAATGATAAAAATGGTAGGGTGAATATGGAATAAAAAAAGAGATTGATGCAAGAAAATTTTGAAAAGAGAATTAACTACTTGGTAAAAGAGGCACAAAAACACTGAAGAAAATAATACCTTAAGAATAAAATTTGCCTAAAGGTAAAAGAGGCACAAGCATGTACTAAAGAAAAGAACTAAAAAGTAGAATAAGACAAATGTGAAAAGCAGTACAAAAACTTGCTGAAGAGAATAATTCTTTAAAAATTATGATGGAACAAGTAGAAGTAATTCCATGAGATATTAAGAAACAATAAGATAAATGTGTTTTTAAATCAAAATTAAAAGACATTGTGAAATATCTCATCGAAAAAATAACTGTCCTGAAAAATATATCCAGGAGAAATAATTTAAAAATCATCGGACTACTTGACAGCTATAAATTTTTTTGAAAAAGAGCCTAGACATTACATTTCAAGAAATTATAAAGGAAATTTCCTTAATATCTTAGATGCAGAGGGTGAAATCAAGTTGAAAGAATCCACTAATCACCTACTGAAAGAGTTCCCAAAATGAAAACTCCCAAGGATGTTATAACCAAATTCCAAAGCTCCCAAGTCAAGAGAAAATATTGTTAAGTAGTCAGAAAGAAACAATTCAAATATCATAGTGCCATGGTTAAGATAACACAAGATTTAGCAGCTTTTACATTAAAGGATCAGAGGACTTGGAATATGATATTCCAGAGGGCAAAGGAACTAGAATTACAACCAAAAATCATGTACCCGGGGAAACTTAGTATGATACTTCAGTGGGGAAAAAGTGAACATTACATAAAATGGAGGACTTTCAAGCATTCCTGATTAAAAGACCAATGCTAAATTTAAAAAATAAAAAATAAAGACTTTAAAAAATAAAACTCAATAAAATCATAAAAAAGTAAACTTGAATGAGAAAACATTAGGGGATTCAAAGTTAAACTGTTTACATTCCTATATGGGAAGATAATGCATGGAACTACTTGGAACTTTATAATTACTAAGGCAATTAGGAGTCTAAACTGACAGGGAATTATGAGTCAATTATGTTGAGCTGATCTAAAAAAAAAAAATGAAGTGAATAAAAGAAATTTATTGGGAGGAGAAAGAGAGAGGGAAAATGGGGAAGATAACCTCACCTAAAAGAGATACACAAGGAAGAGTTTTTAAAATGAAAGGAAAAATAAGGGATTGGAAGAAATACATGAGTCTCATTCTCCTCAGAATTGGTTCAAAGAGGGAAGAACACACACACACACACATACACACACACACACACATACACACACATTCAGTTGGGTATGGAAATCTATCTTACTCAACAGGCAAACAGGAAGGTTAGAGGTAGGTGAATTATACAAAGGAAGGCAAATTAAAAGAGGCAGTGGTCAGAAGCAAAACAGAATTTTGAGGAGAAATAGGATAAAATGGGAGAGAGAGGGATAAATAGAAGAAAATGAGATGGAGGGAAATCCATAGATAGTAATAATAACTGTTAATGTGAATAGCATGTCCTCATTCATAAAATGGAAGCAGATAACAGAATAGGTTAGAAACTAGAATCCAACAATATGTTGTTTACAGGAGAAACACTTGAAACAGAAAGACACACAGGTTATTAAAATGAAGGGTTGAAGCAGAATCTAAAGTGCTTTGACTGAAGTGTAAAAAACAGAGGTAGCAGTTGTGATCTCAGGCATAGCAAAAGCAAAAATAACCCTAATTCAAAGACATAATCAGGGAAAGTACATTTTGTCAAATGAGTCCATACACAATGAAGTGACATCAAAAAATTTTCAAGTTTCTTTTATGAAAGCCTCATTTTTCAAATATATAGGGAACTTAGTCAAATTTATAAAAATGATTCCTCAATTGATAAAGGCTGAAAAGATATAAATAGGCAGTTTTCAGAACAAATCAAAGTTATCTATAGTCATATGAAAAAATGCTCTAAATCACTATTGTCCAGAGAAATACAAATTAAAACAACTCTGAAGTACTACCTCATGCCTCTCAGAAATTATAAATGCTCTGGAGGATATGACAGAAAATAGGAACAATAATAAATTTTTGGTGTAATTGTGAACTGGCCCAATCATTCTAGAAAACAATTTGGAACTATGCTGAAAAGTCTATAAATGTGGGTATAGTTTTTGACCAAGCAATAGCATTACTTGTCCTGTAGATCAAAGAAAAGGAATAGGGACCTATATTTACGAAAGATATTTATAGCAGCTCTTTTTATGCTGGCAAAGATTTAGAAATTGAGTGGATGCTCATCAGTTGGGGAATGGTTGAACTGGATGTGACATATGATTGTAATAGAATATTGTTGTGCTATAAGAAATGACGAGGGAGTGGTTTCAGAAAAAATATAGCAAGGCCTGTAAGAATTGATATGAAGTGAAGTGAGAACTCAATGAAAAAATGTACTCACCTCCAGAGAGAGAATTGATGAACTGTGAGTGCAAATCGAAGCATCATTTGCATGCTTTCTTTATTTTTCTTGTTCTTTTGTAATGTTTTGCATGATTTTACAATGTATAATTAATATCATTGTGCTTACCTTCTCAGTGAGTGTCAGGGAGGGATGGGAGGTAGAATGAAAATGTTTAAAATAAATTTTTTTTTTTTTTAAAGAAAGAAAGAGGAATAGAGATCATTGAAAAGAGAGGGGAGAGGAAAGGACCAACACCCAATATTGTCAGTTTTACAATTTTATTTCAAGGGTTATAAACCAGAAGAAAGATGGAACAAGCTATAGTTTATTATCTGCCATTCACAAAAAAATTATGCAACAATACCTTACATTTGTACAGCACCTTATGGTATATAAAAGTATCTCCTTATCTCATGTGATCTTCACAACAGCTCTGTGACGTGGGGCTACTATCCTAGCAGTCATTCCACAATCTCATATGATTTTTTTTTTAATTTCATTTTTAATGGCACATTTTCCACTTTATGTTTTGAACTGAGTTTTCCAACCTGGAGGATGGGTTGGGGTAGGGGGAAGAAAAAGACAAATAAAGCCAAGCATCAGCTCTCTAACAGTACGTCCAACTAGAACTAACTCATCTTTGCCTCTCTTAGTTCAGCCTCTTTTCTGTGGTACTGACAGTCCAGTGTGCACTACCCACACATAACCTTGGAGTGATTCTGTCATTCACTGTGTCTTTGACTTCTGTGTGATGATGTTCCAAACATACTCTAACTTTCTTTTCCTTGCCAAAGCTTGTTTTGTCCTATGCTGCCAACCTTCTCAATCTCCTTTACCTAACCCAGCTAACCCCTATTTAGAAACCTTCCTTTTTACAAATGGAACATTATCTCATAGCACAAAGTCATGTCTCGGAAACACAGAATCAAAGTGTGAAACGAATGTGGTAAGAGCAGTCAGAAAAAGCTGACTTTTCCAAAAGGACCTTGAAGTTTTATTTACCATCTCTCTAACAATGTCAGGGTGATGGGCAGTTTTTTTAAAAAAAAGTGAAACAAACAAAAAAAAATATCCCACCTCCAATTCTCCCTTTCCATTATACTTCTATCCCCACCCCCATTCACATACACAACAAAACACCCTTCTACAAAGACACACGTATACATTGAGTTAAGCAATTTGAGAATACTACCAGTCCAAGGAGGATATAGTGAGATTTTGTATTACTGTGGCCCAAACTTAAAGCATTTTGAGTACTCAATTCCTTTCTCATCATTGCATTGGGGGGAAAAAAAAGTCTTCACAGTACTTGAAAAGGTAGACAAAGGCAACACGGCTAATCTTGGATTAAATAAAATGAGCTTTGAGGACAGACTGGAAAACCTTTTCCTCACATGGCCTAGATGGAACAAAAAAGACATATTAAGTGAAGATCAGGTGAAAGTGTGTAGATACTGTCAGCTGAGGTTATTTATTTCAGTTTAGCACTTAAGAAAACATCCAGACAAGAAATACAAGATAAAAAATTTCAGCCAAGGATCAAAGAAACTCGTTAGTACATTCAATTTACCATTTACCCATTTAGGAAAGACTACTTAAAAGACAGCAAGCCATGATCTCCATACCCTGGGAAGTGTAAATAGTTAATATAATAATATCTAGAATTAATATAGCACTTTAAGATTTGCAAACTGATGTATATGTATATAGACACATGTATGTATATGTGTGTGCATGTGTCTGTATGTCTATATACATATGTGAATATGCATTTTGCACATATATATAATCTATCTAGTCGTTTGGCCTTCACACCAACCTTGTTATGTAGGTACTATTATCATCTCCATTTTACATATAAAGGAACTGAGAATTAAAGCAGTCAAGTGACTTGTCCAGGGTTATGCAGCTAGTATTCATCTGAGGCAGTATTTGAACTCAGGTCTTTCTAACTCCAAGTTCAGCATTTTATCTAGTTCCTTCAAATAATTTCCTAATCAAAGAAAATGTTTTGTCTTGTTTTGTTTTGTTTTTATCCTGTACCTTGTCTGTTTAGGAATGGTGTTTAGGGGCTGAACCCAACCCTGGATTCATCTGTCTAAAGTTTAGTCTGACTATTAAGTCAGAAGATATGATATAATGAAAATAATACTGGTGAACATAAGTAGAACAAACCTAGGCAGTTCAGCTCTGCAAATAATTTTCCATGTGACTTCAGGGATGTTGCTTTGTATTGCTTTGTCATACTTTTTTTCTTGGTAAAATGAGTGGATGGGCTTGAATGACTTCTAAGATTCCTCACCACCCCCAACCCCCAGCTATAAGCATCTCAGACTTTTTGGTTAAAATCCTATGAATACTGACCCTTAACCTATCTCCTCCAATGAGAATTTTTTACCTTTTTTTGGGGAAGTCTATTCTGTCTGTACACCAGGGTCCTCAATTTCATGGTTTTTCCAAATATTAGAACATGTCATGTTCCTTATCCTTGAGTCTATGCAAAAACTTGCAAAAACATCTTTTTTTTCCCCTTATGCAGAGAGGTATCATCTTTCCCTAAATAAGGTGATTTGGCAATTAAACCCAAAAAGGACAGCGGGTAATCACCCTTTTAGATGTTTGGACACATTTCATCACATTAACTGTTCATGTTGGAGGCCTAAAAAAAAAAGGTCAAGATTCTGAGCATCGCTCAACTCTTTCAGGTTTCAGAAAATTACAAATCATGAAGTTGGTGTTGAAATGGTAGCAAACACAACCTTAATGTCTTACGGTTGTACTAAATCCTTCCAAGTTCTTAAGATTGGGCGTTCCTGCCTTTACGGAATTGAGATGACATAACTGTTAAGACTACAAAAGTAGAATTTCTCGGTGCCATTACTATGGCTTCTTTAGGCACTTCCTGAATATGTATCTGTGTTCATATACATAATTGTACGTTGCTCCAAATACTTACCAGCTGTTGACAACTTGAACATCACTTAACCTCTTTATGTCTCAGTTTCCCCAACTGTAACCCCTAAAGCATTGGACTTGATAACATGTAACATCCATTCTATCTCTACTTTCATTTCAAAGATAAGGAAACTGAAGCCAAGGGAGATGGTATAATTTTCTCAAGTTCACACAGATAGTAAGGGACAGAACCAGGATTCAAATCTAGGTCGTCTCATTTGAAAACCAATATTCTTTTCATTGTGACTGGCAGAAACATGTTGATTTACAGGAAATATAGTGAAAGGAACAATGAACTCCATGTAGATTAGTTCAAATCCTTCCATCTATGTGACTTTGAGAAAAGGGCTCTGGCTCCATGATCTCCATTTTTCTCATCTGTAAAATAAGGGGATTGGACTAGAAATAAGATTCCTTCTTGTTATGAAATGCCAGTCTACATTTTGCTATGTTAACATATATTTCAAAGTTGTTGCAAAATATTTGCTTAATAATATTTTTTCTTCTAGAGAGTTCCAAACAGAAGAAATGGTGCTAAGACATTAAGAAAATGAATTGATAAAGCCAAAATCTAGCTAAACATAATAATAAATTCTATTTTTAAATTTTTTTTATTTTTAAAATTAATTTATTTATTTTCTTGTTTACATCATTCATTTCAATGAGATTTTGAGTTACAAATTTTCTCC
>JAQQSV010003258.1:0-16522 GCA_028646515.1 Pseudochirops corinnae | reverse complement strand
GTATCTCCTTCCTTCTTGAGGCTTGTAGAGTTGTCTTTAGCTGTGCATTGTTGAGGATAGTCCAGTTTACTTGATTATACTTTCTAATATCTATAGCCCTGGATTTGAGACCTTAGTTCAACACTCTCATGTTGTTAATGAATAACCTAAGTTTCAGAGGCTTGAAATGATTTGTCACTGGGCTAGCAGAGCATCAGGAACAAACTAGATATATAGGGACAAAAGCACTGGAATCTGAGTCGGGAGTTTGCATCAATCAATAAACATTAAGCGCCTACTATGTGCCAGGCATTCTGCTCAACTCTAGGTATACAAAAAGAGGCAAAAGACAATCCCTACCCTCAAGGGGTTTACAATCTAATGAGGAGACAACATGCCAACAAATGTATACAAAGCAAGATAAATGCAGGATAAATCAGAGGGAAGGCACTAGAATTAAGGGGGTTGAGGAAGGCTTCCTATAGAAGGTAGGATTTTAATTGGGAATCCCAGGCCATCTCCAGTTGTACTGACTTTTGTCTTGCATTGAACTTCAATGGTTCTGGAAGAGAGAGTGAAGGTGATTACTTTGTGCAACTCTGCCTCACTTAAATCCATGCAATTCACAGGCAATTCAAGACAAGACAAGACAAGACGAGAGAAAGTTGGGGAGGTCAGTAGTCTGAGAGGTGTTGGCTCTTCAATTTACAACATGTGTGACCTTGGGAATGTCATTTCCAGTTTTCCCATCTATAAAATGACACATTTGGACTAGATGATCTTTAAGGGTCCTTTCTGAATTACATCCTCTGGATCCAGGTGTCCTCTTTCTTTGCCACTACTCCCATATCCTGTCTGTTTGGGCTCCTCAAATAAGTGAGAAAATCTTCCCTTTTTGAGTCCCTAAGATGTTTAATCCTCTTTACTTCTAAGTTGATCACAAACAGCTGACTAAATCTCATGTGTTTTCTAGGTTATACACTTACATGTTCTCCGAATTATACATTCCTGAGCTTTTCACTTTTCATTCTATGGGGTAAACATTTGTAGAGCTGTTCATTCTCACTGATTACAGGATCATAGCTTTAGAGCTGGAAGTGATAGTAGGGTCATCTATCAGAGGTTCTTAACCTGGGATCCATGGACCCCTTGCACAGATCCCCGTGGGTGAGTGAACTTGAATGGGAAAAAAATTACATATTTAATTTTCACTAACTTCAAACAGAAATTTAGCATTTTCTTCAATTATTTAAAACTGGTATTCTGAGAAGGGATCCATAGACTTTACCAGACTATCAAAGGGGTCTATGACACAAAATAAAGTTAGAAACTCCTGATTTAGTCCAACACCTTCATTTTAAAGATGTGGTGTTGAGACCGAGGCCTACAAAGATGGTGTAACTTGCTGAAGGTCACACAGGCAGCGAGTGTCAGAGCTAGGGTTCAAATCCAGGTTCTAAGAATCCTAATCCAATGTATTTTCCACTCTCGCTTATCATTAGTCATTCAATCAATCAACAAATCTTTATTGTGCCCTGTTACCGTGTGTGGAGGCCACTGTGCTCTCACATGTTGTTTGCGGTTCTCGAGTAAGAATAATTTTCTTGCTAGTGCTACGGGGTCAATGAGTTATCAGAAAACATCTTGGCTGCTGCTTTGTCAACATCGGCAGGGAAGGTGGCTAAATTGGCAATGATTTTGATTGTTCTATTGCTGTTGGATAAGCTGAGGTTGGAATGTAGTTTGCCTTTGTGCAGATATTTATTATGATTCTATAATACTGGGTGGCCAATACTGATGGTAGAGGAAAAACTTGTTTGGGGATTCGGCTTCAAAGCATTGTCAAGGACAGGCAGGCACATGGGTCTGTGATCCTGTTGTGATTTCAGTTTTCAGTTTCATTCTGTAGACATTTATTAAACATCTACTATGTTCTGGCAATTGTGCTGAGTATCAGAGATACAAAGACAAAAAGAAACAGTTCCTGTCCTTAAGGAGCTTAAAATACTGTTGGGAGGAAATGTGCACCAAAGTAAGTGCAGAAAAGAAGTATAAAGTAAGTACCAAGTAGTTTTAGGTGAGTGGAGACCATTAACACTTGGGCAAATAAGGAAAATCTCATGCAGGAGGTTGTACTTGAGCTGAGGCTTAAAAGGAGAAACATTTCAGGGAGGAGGATGAGTTTCTACAAAGGCACTAAGGTGGGCAATGTCGGGGTGGGAGTACAGGGAGAGAGAGAGAGAAAGAGAGAGAGAGAGAGAGAGAGAGAGAGGAGTAGTGAAAGAGAGAGAGAAGAAGGAGAGAGGGAGAGGGAGAGAGAGGGGGAGAGAGAGAGAGAGAGAGAGAGAGAGAGAGAGAGAGAGAGAGAGAGAGAGAGAGAGAGAGAGAGAGAGAGAGAGAGAGAGAGAGAGAGAGAGAGAGAGGAATTTCTATTCTATCCCAGAGGCAATAGGAAGCAACTATAGCGAGCAGGGGGATGTCCTGGTCAAACCTTCACAATTTCAATTTGGCAATTGTGTGGAGAAGAGTCTAGAAAGAGGAGAGATTAGAATGATCTTACACATATCTTACAACATTAGCCATATTTTAGGGTTCTTTTCAAGTAGATTTTTATAAGTACAAACTATCCCTCATCTTCCTTCAGGGCAACCCATTTGTATTATCTACCACAATTACATGATTTAACATATTCCATAAGCTACCTCTAGGTCATCTTTGATTTTCCTATTATTCATTTACCTCATTCAAAAAGTCAGCAAGGCCTGCTTCCGATTGGGAAATGTCTTTAAGTTTGAAGTATTTTCTTTATCTTATAGCCACCACACGAGTCTGGGGTCCTGCCACCTCACCCCTGGGATGAGTACATAGCTTGATCAATCACTACGGTAGGCACCAAGGATACAAACCACCTCCATCTCCTACAATATTCCAGATTTATCTTTGTAAAACATGGATTAAATCAAGAAGATTTAAGACATGCTCAGGAAGAGCCCGACTTTGAAAAACTCTCACAACATAGACCCCACTTTATTTATTCAATTTTATTTCCCAGTCTTCCCTATCTTACGTTTTACTTGTCTCCGTTTTATGCTTATGTTCATTCTGTCTTTATGTCTTACTGCGTACTGTCCTCTCTACTTGGAATGGCCCCAACATTTCTCCTCTGCTGATCCTACTCACCCTTTAGGGTCCAGCTCCTCTGAGAAACCTTCTTCAATGCCCATGGCTCCCCTTGATTTCTGCCTTCTCTGAACTCTGACTGTTCTGATAGCACCACATGGTTCTCTGTACTACTGGTGTTTCTTTTCTCCCTGCAGCTAAATTATAGGTTCCTGTAGAACAGGGAGCACATTTCATGTTTGCTTTGTATGTGCTATAGCACTAAATATAATTTTGGTTCTATAGAAGATACCCTTGTTCCATAAGTAAAATACACATGTATAAGTGGCAGTAGTTAAAATGATGTGGGTTTGTCCTTTGTTTCAGAGAGGACTGATGATATCACAGGTTATGCCTTGACTTGTACGCGAATTAGACTTAAGTGAGGCAGAGTTGCACAAAGTTCTCAGCCTCACTCTCTCTTCCAGAGTCGTGGAGTGGCAAGACAAAAATCAAAATAACAAGGTGACAGTCCAGGTTGCAGTGGACCTTGGTATCTGTGATGTCTGACCAATCTCTAAGTGTTCCCCAGCACCTGCTTCAGCCCCCTCCATGGCTGTTGGAACAAATTGTTCTTATCTACTCATTCTGCTGGGGGAAGTCTTCACATCCCCCTTAACTCACTGACAGGTTTGATGCCTGTAGATTACCCTTAACCTGGCTCAGCCTGTCAGTGGAGATAGTTTACCAGGGTGTAGCCACTGTGCATGCGGTAGCTTCTTGAAGGTGAGGTCTGAGTACCAGGTGGATGACAAAGGTGTATGAGTAGTACTGAAAAGGGTTCAGCAAGCTCACATTAGAGGTGCTAGTCCTCCTGAACATCCCATATACCCCATACAAATGGTGCAGGTATAGGATGCAGCATGGGAGGGCTGCATCTGAGCTCAAATTCCAGTTCTGCTTCTTTCTGCCTCTGTATCCTTGAGCAAATCCTGTAACTTCTCAGTTTCCTGATCTGTGAAATCAGGAAGTTGGACCTGAGGGTCTCTGCATTCCCTTCCAGGTCTAGATGAATAATAATAATTATTATTATAGCTATCATTTATGTAGATAGCACTTTAAAGTTTTCAAAGCACTTTACAACTATTATCTCATTTGATCCTTACAACAGCTATGGGAGATAGGTGCTATTATTATCCCTATTTTATAGATGGGGAAACTGAGGCAAACAGAGGTATGTGACTTTCCCAGGGTCATATTGCTAATTAGTGTTAGAGACTGATTTTGAACTGGTTCTTCTTGACTCATATTGTGCTCTAGCTGATAACTACCTAGCAGGTTATCCTGTGGTGATCTATGAGCACATAAAGTTTCACTGGACCTCAGTTTCCTAATCTGTAAAATGAGAGGGTTGAACTAGATCAGATAGCTGAAAAGCAAAGCACCTATTATATACCAGACACTGTACTAGCACTGAGAGGGAAAAAAAAACCCCAAAAGATAGACCCTGTTATCAAGGAGCTCAGTATCTAATAGTAAGACAATGTGTGAATAACTATGTACAAAAAGCTATATATAGGATAAGTTGGAGATTATCAACAGAGGGAAGGTGCTAGTATTAAGGGGGAACCAGGTTAGGCCTCTTGTAGAAGGAGAAATTTTGACTGGGACCTCAAGAAAGCCAAGAGGTAGAGATGAGGAGGGAGAGCAGTCCAAGCATGGTAGATGGCCAGAGAAAATGTCCAGAGGCAGGAGATAGAATGTCTTGTGTGAGGAACAGAAGGGGGCCAGTGTCACTGGATTAAGAAGTATGTGAGAACAGAATAAGGTTTAAGACTAGAAAGGTAGGAGGGGGTTAGGTTACAAAGGGTATTTAATGCCAAACAGAGGGCTTTATTTTTGGTTCTGGAGACAATAGGGAGCCACTGGAATTTATTGAAGAGGGGGAAGATAAGTTTGACAGCCAAGTGGAGAATGGACTATAGTGAGGAAGAGAATTCAGGCAGGAATATTGCAACCGTCCAGGCATGAGGTGATGAGGGTCTACACCCAGGTGGTAGAGGTATTAGAGGAGAGAAGTGGGGCACATATGAGAAATGTTACAAAGGTAAAATCAACAGGACTTGACAATAGATTGGATATGAGAGCAGAGAGAGAATGAGGAGTTAAAGAAGATACCTAGGGAGTGAGTCTCTGTGATCAGGAGTATGGTGGTATCCTCAACAGTAATAGGAAAGTTAGGAAGAGGGGACAGTTTGGGGGCAAAGATCATGAGACTGGTTTTGGATATGTGGAGTTTAAGATGTCTGTGAGATATACAGTTCGAGATACCTAATAGACAATTGGAGAAAGATGAAAGAGAGAGATTAGGTCTAGATAAGTAGATCTGAGAACCATTAGCATAGAGACGATAATTCAATCCATGGGAACTGATGAGATCACTAAGTGGAATAATAGAATGGGAGAAAAGAAGAGGGCCCAGGACAGAGGCTTATAGGACACCCACAGGTAGGGGGTATGGTCTGGATGAAGATCTAATAAAGGAAACTGAGAAGGAGCAGTCAGACAGGTTGGAGGAGACCTAGGATCAAATAATGTCACAGAAACCTAGAGAGGAGAATATCAATTAGAAACAGATGCTTGACAGTATCAAAGGCTGCCGAGGTCAAGAAGAATGAAGATTGAGAAAAGGCCATTAGAGAGGTCTACTAAGGATTCTTGGTAACTTTGGAGAGAACAGTTTCAGTGGATTGGTGAGGTCGGAAGTCACACTGTAGAGAGTTAAGAGAGTGAAACAAAAGTGAAGGCGTTTATTGTAGATGGCCTTCTCAAGGAGCTTATCCACAAAAAAGGGAGAAGAGGTAACATAACAGCTAGAAGGCAATGGATAGATGGATCTAGGGAGGATTTTCTGAGGATGGGCGAGACATGGGCATATGTGTAGATGGTAGGGAAGCAGCCATTAGACAAGGAAAGACTGAAGATAATTGATAGAGTGGGAATGATGGATAAAGCAATGTGCCTTGAGAAGATGGGATGGAATGGGATCACTTGTGTACATATAGGAATTTGTCTTGATAAATACAAAAACCACCTCTTTCTGTGAGACAGGGGTAAAAGAGAAGATAGTGGCAGAAGGCATCTAAGTCATGTGACATGAAGAGGGAGCAAGAAGAGGAGCTCCTGGTAAATGATTTCAGTATTTCTCAGTGGAATATGAGACACAGTTCTTAGCTGAGAGGATAGGGGAAATGGAGTCATGGGAAATTCAAGGAAGGATGAAAAGGTTTGGAAAAGCTGTGTTGAGGAGATATAAAAAGATTATCTTATAGTGGTGAGGGCTCAGTTGGTTGTGTAATATTAGTTTGTAGTAAACCCAGTCAACACAATTCCATGACTTTCTCCAGTTTTGCTCAACAGCACATGAATAGGAGTAAAGTAGATGGAAGGATTAATCCAAGGCTGAGGCTTGGCAGAGCAAGATTAACAATAGGATAAGAGAGCAAAATAAAAGTGTAGAGTTGAACTAGTTCACCAAGAGGTCAAGATGGGCAAGGGAGGAGAGTGTAGTCAGTGTAGCGGTGAAGACCTGAGAAAGAATTGAGGTATTAGAGATCATAGTGAAAACAAAAGACAAGGTTTGGACTTATAAGGAAGAGTGAGAGGTAGAATGACGACAGATGGTGATCAGATAAGGGAATTTTATGAACAGTTCATGAACAATGAAATGTTCCATTTTGGGGTGATGACAAGATTAAGGGTATACACATATCTGTGTGTGGTTGAGGTGGGGTGGTGGAATAGGTCATGGGAAATGAGTAAATTGAGAAACTGGGGGGTTAGGGTGTTTAAGAGAGTATCAAGATATATGTTGAAGTCCCTTAGTATAAGAGCAGGAGTTGGGGAGAAGAGAAAGACTATGAATCAGGTGTTGATTTTTGAGAAAGGAAGAGGATTACCCTGGGAGATGTTAGATAATAGCTATAAGAATTTTGATTAGGTGGTAGATAAGGATTGGGAGAACCTCATGGGAGGAGAGGTTACTGAGTACTGGTCATAGGGGGTGAGTTTGGAAGTGTCAATGGGAACAAGCAATATTCCAACTTTCCCTTCTTGACCAGTGAATGGAGAGGGATGAATGAAAGTACAATCATTTCTGGAAAGGGTAGTAGTTAAGGAGGCTGTGTCTTCAGGAGAGAAACAGGTTTCAGTGAGAGCCAGAAGACAGAGGGAGTGGGAAAGGAAAAAAATCGAAGCTAAAAGCCCATTTGTTATCTGTGGAGTGAGCATTCTAGGGAGCAGAGTTAAAGGGATGGGTAACCTTAGAGTGAAACATTGAAAGTGAGGGTGGGGTTGAGGTTGAGGGGGATGGAAATAAGGGAGCAGGTCAAGTCTAAATAATGACAGCCAGAGATTTAGGATTATTGGAATAGGAAGGGTATATGACCAGATGAGAGTTTTTTTTTAATTATTAAAGAATGAATTCAGGTAGATTATTTATATTCAGAGAGGTATGCCCACAAGGTGGACTCCTCTCAGGGTACTAATAAACTCAGTCAAGGGGACCCGTGGGGAAAGTTGTTTTTTGTTGCTATCTTTCTTCTTTTCCTGCAGGTAGACTAGGTCAGACCAGGCCAGCAGACCAGTGGAGTGAGCATGGTAAAGTAGCATTTCTTTCCATCCAGGAAGGCAAGAATAGACCAATCTAGGTAGCGGGAGTAGGGTAAGATGGCATCTTTCTCCTTCCCTTGAATTCAGAAAGAGGCCAAGAGAGAAGAATGGTGGTCAATGAAATGGCCTCTCTCTGTCCTCTGCGAGCAGGCGGGATCCTGTGCAAAGCAGGTGAATCACTTCTATGATCATTTCCAGCATCAAATCTATGATCATATGAAGTCACATTACCTCTCTAGGCCTTGGTTTTCTTATCTGTAAAATGAGGGATTTGGAAAAGGTGATTTATGAGGGTGGGGGTCTATTACAGATATAATTCTGTGATCTTATAAATGCTTAGCCTATCTGGGGTGAGGCACTGGAGAAAGGCAGGTTTTTACACTGTTTTAACTGGGACTCTGATGAGAACTGTTGGTCAGAGTAAGTCATATATGAAGACCCTCTACACCTTATGTCCTAGGTCTCTGTTTATGGAAATCACTAGGATGTATATGTAGAGCTATGAGGATAATGGGATACTTAGGTAGTAAGACATCAGCCCAGAAATGTGAGTTAAAACATATCAAGCATAGACAAGCTTTCCTTTCCAAATATTCCCTGAAGAATTGTATATTAGATGCAGACAGAAACAAAAGACAGATCCTTCCAACTCGTGAGGGGGCTTACCAGCTGTAGGCTTTACTCAAACACAGCAGCACCTGCGTATGTGCCCTTGCAGCTTGTTACATCAGTGAGGATGTTTGAGGGCTCAAGATGAACTATCCCATTGAATAGCTTTGTTATAATAGCAGAAATGTTTAATTGCAAACTCTGAAACTGCTCCCTAAGATGAAAAGCAAGCAAACAAACAGAAACAGCTCCTTGTTAGTACTGAGAAAGTGTCCTAGAAAATCAACTGCTTAATTGTAGTTTCTCCATCCGCTCCCAAACAGGTTCAATGTGCCGTCTAAACTGGATCCATGTCAGGCTTTAGAAAAAGAGCTCCTTGTCCCAGATGGCCAACATGTAAGAGGCCCAGAACTCCCCTAAACTACCCATTCTCTTCTGAAATACCCCATTATTAAGAACATTCACTTAACACATATAACATGTAAATTAAGTACTTATTATACAAGGTGCTACTGTATGTTCTAGGGAGAGAAAAAAAGAAGTGTCATTGGAAGCAAGGAATATTCCAGCTTTCCTACTTGACCAGCGTGTCATGGGGGAATGAATGAAAATGCAATCGTTGCTGGAAAGTGTGGTCAAGGAGGCTGTGTCTTGAGGAGGGAATCAGGAACCATGATAGAGTCTCTACCCTCAAGAACCTTAGAATTGGAGGTAGGAACTAAGACATGGATGCAAATAATTAGAATATCAAAAAGAATATTAGTATGTAATATGGAAAAGAGTATAAATATGCTATGAGAATTCAATAGAGTTAGAGGTAACTTTTAGATAGGGCAATCAGGGAAGTCTACCTAGAGGAGGTGATGTTTGAGATTGTAATGTAATAAGCCATGTTTCTAATGTGGATGTTTGACAAGAAGTAAGCAGGCTTATACACACTTATGAAGAGTCTCACTCAAACATGCTGGGGTTTATGGCAAGAAGATCAGTAACTGGGGAAAAAACCCTTGTAAATATTCTCACCAACCACTGTCCCCATTGAAAGCAATAATTCTAGTCTATCAAAACCACCATCAGAGATACTTCTGATTCTGGAGATCTGACTCTTAACCTTAAGTTTAGCTGGAAAAAAAAATATTATTGTAGAATGCAATTTTGTGTGGGTTGGCAGGTAAGAAACTCAAGCAAGACCATGTGACCCAAGGAATTTTCCAGCTGAAATGCAGAATTCTGTTATTCGCTATGTTTATGTGTTTCCCTTGGGAAATGCCTATTTTTGAGACAGGGAGTCCTGTCTTTTCTGTATATGTCTTGTATAGGGGCACTGTTAGTTTATATTTATCTACAGGTAGTAGCAAGGAACCAGGAAGCTGGTCTGATTCCTGGGAGTGATGGCTGCTGATAAGAACCAAAGGATCTGAATCTGAGACTTTCTTTCTTTTCTCAAGAAAAAGAACCTAGCAGCAATACCACTTCTAGGGGTTATATCCCAAAGAGATCATAGAAGTGGGAGCAAGACTCATATGTACAAAAAATATTTATAGCAGCTTTTTTTATGGTGGCAAAGAATTTGAAATTAAGGGGATGCCCATCAATTGGGGAATGGCTGGTTGTGGTATATGAATGTAATGGAATACTAACTATTGAGCTATAAGAAATGAGGAGCAGATGGATTTACCTGGAGAGTCTTATACAAACTGATGCTGAGTGAGAAGAGCAGAACCAGGAGAAATTTGTACACAATTACAGACACAACGTATATGTGATGACCAACTTTGATAGACCGGACTCTTCTCAGCAATGCAAGGTTGTAAGACAACTCCAAAAGACTCATGATGGAGAGAGATGTCTTACATTCAGAGAAAACTACAGAGTTTGAATGCAGATTGAAGCAAACTACCTGCTCTTGTTCTTTTTCTTGTTTGATTTTATTCCCTCTTTCCCATTGTTCATTCCATCTGTTACAATCCTTCTTTATAACCTGACTAATGTCTAATGTGAAAGTATTTGCAGATCCTATACTTGATTGCATGCTATTATGGGGGGAGAGAAGAGCTGGAGGGGGAGAAAATTTGAAACTCAAGGGATTGTGGAACTGAATCCTGTAAACTAAAAGTAAACAAACAAATTAATAAAGACCAAAAAAAAAGAAAAAAAAAGAAAAAGAACCTAGGAGAGTGGTATAGTGGAAAGAGTTTTGAAATTGTGTTCAGGAGATGTGAGGGTTAAAATCTCAGCTTTTATAGTTATTAGGTGGGTCATTATAAGCAACTCATTTGCTTTTAAAAACTGTTTCCTCATCTGTAAAACATAATGCATACTATAGAAATAAGAGCTAAAATTATTTTTCCTAGGGGAAGAACATAGTGTCTTTGCAGATGGCCCTTGAAAGGTAGGTAATATTTCCACAACCATGAGGTTGCTAGGTATAAGGAAATATGGGTAGCATTTCAATGGGCAGATATGAAGAGAATATATACTAAGTGTAATGAATGACTTGAGCAAAGGCATGGAAAGAGGAAAAGAGGAGAATGTTTTGGAAAGGTCAGAAACATATCATATTGGGACTTGAATGCCAAGACTGAGGACTTTGTGGAAACCATTGATCAAGGAAGGAGAGTATTCCAGATGGTAACTGCCATATAATATTGGAGAGGGTGGTATGAGATATGATCTGTGTGTGGTCTGAGCCTGCCTACAACATGGAGAAGTATACATGGGAGGAGGATTGTAAGAGAGAAATTTCTAGAGAAAAGTTTGTCTTCTGAAATGAAATTATAATAAATTATTTAATCAATGTAGAATATGAATTTGCTACTTTAAATTATAAAGTCATTACTGTAGCTATTCTGGTACCTCATTATCAAAGATGGGATGAATATGTGATTTGGACACAAATCCAAACAATTTTTAGGACTATTTGTGTTCATCTCAGATTTAATATGTAATCTTAGTGTCATAGATTTAGAACTGGAAGGCTCCTTAGAGACCATCAAAGCCAACCCCTTTTTTTATAGATGAGAAAACCGAGGCTGGACCATGTTAAGTGACTTGCCCAGGGTCTCACAGTTAGTATTGTCTAAAGCAGGATCTGAACAGCTACATGGTTCAGTGGACAGAGCTTTGGGCCTAAAGTCAGGAAAATTGAATTCAAATTTGGTCTCAGGCACTTACTAGCTTATGACCATGGACAAGTCACTTAACCTGTTTGCCTCAGTTCCTCATCTATAAAATGAGCTGGAGAAGGAAATGGCAAACCACTCCAGTATCTTTGCCAAGAAAACCCTAAATGGGGTCACAAAGAGTTGGACATGAGTGAAACAAATGAATAACAGCTACAAAAGCAGTATTCTCACTCAGGTCTTCCTAACTCCAGACCCAGGAATGAATCTTCAATACCACTTCATTGCCTCTAATCAATCAGCTAGTTAACTGGTCCTGGGGATGGTGTAGATAATAGGGTGGCCATGGCATATGCATTGTCACTGTGATTTCACCCATAATAAGATAGGCTAAGTATATTATTCATGCCAAACACAGCCATTAACATTCCTTGTACATTTCTGGTACATAACAGGGAAAGGTATACTGGATTAGGGGATAGAGTGTTGAACTGGGAATCAGAAAGATCCGAGTTCAAATCCTGCCTTTGGCACTTACTAGCTGCATGCCATGGATAAATCAGTTCACTTCTCTTCAGTTTGCTCATTTGTAAACTGGGGATAACAACATCTACAGTACCTACCTCATGGGATGCTATCTCAAGTGAGATAACGGATCTAAAGTGTTTTGTAAACCTCAAGCTGCTATGTAAATGTCATTGGTGATTATTAGTTGATGATAGAATATCCAAAACTCTAGGGACACCTCATACTTGTCCACATTCACCTCAGCTGTCATTGCTCAAGGTTTAAAAGAGAATAGACCACAATAATAACTCATACTTATCTAGCACTTACAGGTTTATGAAGCATTTTCCTCACAACAACCCTATGATCTAGGAAATGCTGGTATTAGTATGCTCACTTTTCCATTTTACAGTTGAGAAAATTGGCACAGGTCAAACAGGGAGCAGTAAAGTGGTACAGTGAATAAAAGGCTGGATTTGGCATCAGGAAGACCTGAGCTCAAATTCTGCCTCAGACACTTTATGTGGGTGACCCTGGGTAAGTCACTTAACCGCTGTCTGACTCAATTTCTTCATCTGTATAATGGGAATAATAGCACTTCCCTCATAGGGTTATTATGATGATCAAATGAGATAACATATGTAGAATGCTTTGCAACCCTTAAAAAGATTATATAAATGCTAGTAGAAGGAGTAGTATAGTAACAGTAGTAGTAGTAGTGGTGGTGGTGGTGGTGGTGGTAGGAAAAAAAATTGACTCAAAATCACCTCTTCCCATTCCAAAATCAGCTCTCCTTCTATAACCCCATACTGCCTTTTATCTAATTCCTAAATCCCCTCCTCCAAATTGAGACATCCAAATCATTGTACATTCAATCCACTTTTTAGAGTGTATGATCAGCCTAAGTACAGTTTGAAAAATCTTGGCTGCAAAGTACCAAATTCAGGTGCCAAATTAGAGGCACACAGCAGAGCTCCAAAGTTTACCCTTGTCCCGTAGATGTGAGGCTGGTTCACCTTGTTTCACCCCTAGTCTAGGTTAGCTTTATTCCTTAGTCCCTGTTTCTTGAGTAAAGCAAGGTCCTTTTTCCAAGGTTTTTCATAGACAGTCTCATAGGTTCAGAACAAAGTTATTTTTGCCATCGTCCTTAGAAAGACATTTTGAATTGATTGTTCTTTATATCCTGGCTTCCATGTTGAGAATCTCTTGTACTCATCTCTTCCCTTAGACTCCAACTTAGGACAGTTGGGTTCAATAGAGTGCTATCACGAATAAATAAATCTCATTTAATCCGAAATCACATCATCTAAGGTTTTTTTCTTCATTCTTTTTCAGTCTTGTATTATCTTTTGTCTCAGAGTCATGATTGTCCCCCAAAGTGAGAAGATCTCAAAACCTGCAGGATTGTTGTAGGTCTGGAGAGAGAGACAGAGAGAGAGAGAGAGACAGAGAGAGAGAGAGAAAAAGAGAGAGAGACAGAGAGAGACACAGAGAGACAGAGAGAGACAGAGACAGAGAGAGAGAAAAAGAGAGAGACACAGAGAGAGACACAGAGAGACAGAGAGAGAGAGAGAGAGAAAGAGAGAGAGAGAGAGAGAGAGAGAGAGAGAGAGAGAGAGAGAGAGAGAGAGAGAGGAGTCTCAGGAGGAACACAATAATAGCAAAGTCCCTTTAGGAAATCTTGCCTTTAGGAAATCTGCTCTTGGTCAACTGACTTCATTTCATAAGACTTGAACAATTAACTGTTTTGGCCACATTGTTTACTAGAACACAGTAAAGTAGCTTTCCTGTAGCAAAATAAAGAACTGTCTTTGTTTAGTCATTTCTTCTACTGATCTTGCCACTCAGCTTCATCACCCCTGGGGCATGGAGAGAGGGATTCATACAGCAGAAACTTGTCTAGAATGGGTCTCCATTTGGGAGAAAATAGGGACGATATGGGTTGAGATGTCTCTCCTAGTCCTCAAAGGCCACTCTATGTTCTGGTCCTATCCTGCTGGTCCTGCACAGCTCCCTAGTCAGTCATGCCCTGGTCGCATCTTTGCTCTAAGTCTCTATTTTTGCCACTCTAACTCTTAAAGATCTTTGTCTTGGAGTTCATCCTTTACTGTGCCCAATTTGGGATATAGCAACTGCTTGCAAAGTAATAGGCAGCTGTAGGTTATCTGCCCCCACCAGGAGCTCCCAGTCTCCAGAGCCTCTCTGTTCCCAGCTGCATGGAAAGAATGGAATTTAATGGAATTGTGGACCGGAAATCTCTTCAAGGGCAAAAGAAGAGGAAACTTATACTTGCTGGGAATTATGACTACATACATTTCCTGCCTTTGCCATGGTCACGTCCCCATTTCTTCCAGAAAATTTCATTGAGGTGGCATGAATTTTAGTTATACCACCAACCAGAGATTTTTAAAAATGAAGGTATATAAATACTACCTTTTATCTAATTTCTAAATTCCATTTTAGTTGCCTTCTTCCAGAGTGAGATAAAGAGCTTCCTTTGTTATATAAAGAGTTATCCATCACTATAAGTATTTAAGCACAGACTGGATGTTCTAGAAAGGTGAGGTCGTTCACTGAATGAAATATGTGACTAGCTGACCATTAAGGTCCCTTCTAATTCTAGATTCTATTATTCAGGACATAGGATATAGGATCAGGACACAGAGCAGCCTCTGAGGACTAAGGGAGACATTTCAAACCCCATATTCTTCCAAGGTTTGTAGACCCAATCTCGGCAAATTTCTGTTGTGTGACTCTTTCCCTCCTCCTCTCTTATCTCCTGGCCTCCCCGGTTTCTTTCAAGCCTCAGCTAAAATCCTACCTTATCACAGAAGCTTTCCCTCTGTTGATTGTCTTCAGTTGCTCCTGTATATATAATGGCTGTGCATAATGTTTTTATGTTGTCTTCTCCATTAGAATATGAGTATTTCTGCAGTGCATAGTATTATCCTAGGCTAGGATGCCATGGAGCTGGAAGCAGGAAGAGGTGATGGTGAAGTAACATCCAGTAGAGATTGTGGGACCAAGGTGAGCAGGAACAACACAAAAACATCAGTGCTGCAGCAGGATCACAATGTGAGCTGTCCCTCTTCCCTCATGGCTTGGTCACATGGCTTCCTTTTGCATGTGCCTCTCTATTTGTGAACTCTATGGGCTGTCCACTCTTCTTAGAGATGCTGTGTGTATATTTGTGGAAGAGTGTGCTGCAGGTTTGTGAGGGAACTGTTGTATTGTTGCCTTTCTTTCAGTGCCATTTCAGCATATACTTTTGAATATTAATGAGTTAATTGGCTGACTCTTAAAGCTAAATATGGATGGACACTTGTGAGCTAGTTTTAAGATTGTGGACCTACAAAATATCTTGAACTTGGACTAGTCATTTTTTTTTAGAGGATCCAACCTAAGAATGAATTGAGTGGGGTAGCTCACAGGGGACACACTGTTAGCAATATTCCATATCATCTCCTAGTTAAATTCTGAACCTGACAGTAATTGATGCTTGAAGCTGTGCAAAATGGCAGTGATAGAAGTAATCAAGACATATGCAGACTGAATGCCCTCTGGTGGCCAATGGGGACACTGTAGCCTTTAGTAAAGCCAGACCACACATGTGCCTTGGAGAAACTGAAGTGATCTTTGAGCTGATGGCTCAAGGAGAATAACATATGGTAGACTTCTCAGATATACTGAACTCCCTTAATGGACAATCAGTTCAGTGACAAACTGCCTTTCTATAGGCATATAGAAAGTAGCATATGAACTGATTTAGACTGCTTACACTGCACATCCAAAGTGTTATAATAAGTAATCCTTCTTACACCACAACAAATCACAAACTATTAATACCTTCTTGAATTATGCAATTCTTTCTTTAAAAAAAAAACATTTATTTATTTATTTTTAGTTTTTAACATTTTGTAAGATTTTGAGTTCCAAATTTCCCCCCTCCTTCGCCTCCCCCCTCCCCAAGACAGCAATGCACTATACATGTATATTCATATTAAACATATTTCCATGTTAGTCACATTGTGAAAGAAGAATCATGACAAAAGGGAAAACCAAGAGAAAGAAAAAAAGAGAGAGAAAATAGTATATTTCTATCTGCATTTAGACTCCATAGTTCTTTCTCTGAATGTGGATAGTATTTTCCCTCATGAGTCTTTCAGAATTGTCTTAGATCATTGTATTGCTGAGAAGAGCTAAGTCTAACAAAATTGGTCATCAGACAATGTTGCTATTACTATGTACAATGTTCTTATGGTTCTGCTCCCCTCACTCAGCATCAGTTCATATAAGACTTTCCAGGTTTTTCTGAAATCTGCCTACTCATCATTTCTTAAAGCACAATAGTATTCCACTATATTCATAAACCACAACTTGTTCAACCATTCTTCAGTTGATGGGTATCCCTTCAGTTTCCAATTCTTTGCCATCACAAAAGGGCTGCTATAAATATTTTTGTGCAAATGGTTGGTTTTTTTTTTTTTTTTTTTTTTTTTGCCATTTTTACGATCTCTTTGGGATATAGACCTAGT
>JAQQSV010003257.1:0-16529 GCA_028646515.1 Pseudochirops corinnae | reverse complement strand
GGAGGCGGGTGCAAAACCTCCGCCTTTCGCTTTTCCGCTCTGGAGACCTTTTGGCCGGACTGCTTATCTCCCCCTTTCACAATCCCCACTCGCAGCTGTTGCTAATCACGCTCACCTCAGAGGCTTTTCTGCACCTCCCGCCCAGCCGCCCCCGGGGCACAGCCGGGCTTTAGGCCAGGCTGGTTTCGGTTCGCAGTGCTGATATGGTTCCTCGTAGCCGAGCTGACTTTAGTGGGAAGTATCTTTGTGTGCGTTTTGAAGTTCTAGGACTGGTCCAGAGTCCTATTCCATGGATATTTTGGGGTGGCTATGTGAGAGCCGCGATATGTTGCTGCTGCTACGCCGCCATCTTGGCTCCACCCCCCCATTTTACTTCTAAAATGAGGGCAGTAATAGTACCTACTTCATAAGGCTGTTGTAAAGAATTAAATGGGATAATATATGTTATGTATGTAAAGTGCTTTGCAGCCTTTTAAGGGCTATACAAATGTCAGCTTCATTTCTCTCTCCTTGCTTTCTTTCCCTCCTTCTTTCCTCTCTCCTATACCAGGATTTTGTTTTTGTTTTTTTGTCCATACTTGTGCAGCCAATAAATTACTTATGGAACCCCCAGTGAGAAAACTCTGTCTACCAATGCAGATCAGTACCCATTTTGCAATTTATAGCCTTAGAGAGTTGTCTGGGGGCACTGAGAGGTTACATAATCAGCCCAGGATCACACATCCAGTATGTCAGAGGTAGAATTTGAGCCATGATCCTCCTGACCTGGCCACTCTCTTCACTATATCGTGCCATCTCTTCCTCTTGTACGTTTGACTAATAATAATAGTTGATTACTGACATATTGCTTTAGAGTTTATGTGATACTTTACTTACATTATCCATTTGAGTATCACAATAACCCTGTGAAAATAGTATTGTAGTTACTAAGTTATTACCTCCTTTATAGATGAGGAAACTGAGGGGGGCTGCCAGGGTCAAATGGTTAGTAATTTGAACTGGGTTGTCTACTACTTTACTCCATCCACTATACCAAACTACCTCTACCAGGTGAAATCATGGGCATTATTTAGCATTACTCATTGCTAAAGATGTTGCTGAATCTTCCTCTGAACAAAACTAGATCAAAATTAATGGGGAAATTTTCCTGTTCTTTATATATACTTCTATACCTTCTTATTCCTATCAGGAGCAGGGAAATTTCTATGGGAAGTAGCTTCAATTTTCATTTGTAATTCATATTTAAGGGAATTCAGTTCTATAGAAAACTCCTTTGGAAGCTGGGCTATTGTTAGGTTTCAGCATATAGCCTTTCTTGGAGCCAATCATAACAGTAAGAACCTATAGGGTAGGAAATTTACTTTGATTTCTCTCTGATTTCAGGATTGCTGTGCAAAATTAGACTCTCTTCTAGAACTGTTCTTACAGCTTATGTTAACTCTACTTAGCTGCAGAAGGAGCTAAAGAAGAAAGCCAGATTTATATCATGTATTGGTTAGCCAAGATTTTAAAATATTGAGTAGCATCTTAGATTTTCTCTCCTCAGATTGCTGAGACTTTCTACTGTATTGACTTGTCATCCTGGTGTAATCAACACTCTATTATATACATTAATAAAAATGAGAAAAACAAGGCATGACTAGTCCAAAAAGTAGATAATATTTTAAATTGCAAAAGTATTAATATTTGGGTTTGATATACATTATCTAATTCTTTGAGTAATGTAACGTAATGTAATATAAAGTAATATAGTTTCTAATTGTAGAATTACTGACAGGGAAGGGATCCTGAGAGTTTTCTTTAGGCAGAGGAATGCCTAAACAGTCCAAGTCAGAAGGTTATCTAATTTCTTTTTCAAAGAATTTTAGAAACACAACCACAACCTCCAGTAACCCTCCAAGTGTTCTTAATCAATCAGCATTATTTCTTGAGTATCTAATATATTACTAGCACTGTGTAGTCAAGAACTTTATATGCTTAACTAAAATCTCTTCCATTTCATTCATGTTTTAAGAACAACTATTAGCATCTTCCTCATCAAAACATTGATATAAATGAAGGCGATAATTGTCACTACCAACTTAACCTTCTCTCATCTAACCTACTTAACTTCAGTTTTTAAAGCTAGCTCTCACTGGACCCATTCTAACCCTTAAGTAACTGTTGTCATCCATAACTGGAAACTCTTTAGAGTCAGATTCTAAATTAAAATGTGATGTAAATGGGATATAGCCCTCTGTAATAAAAAAAAATTACCCCACTGTCCCTGTGTGTTAGACTCTGTTAATGTGTCAGAGTATCAGGGTGACTTTCATCACCATGGCATTACATTGTTGCTTTGCTTTCGGGTTATTAAACTTGTTTTAAATTTCTAGGGAACATATTATTTGACAGCAGGAAAGACCACTCAAAATATAAACTGGATGGCATGGGAGTCAGTCAGATGACTTGGGTTCTAGTTTTAATTCCAGCTCCAACATTCACTAGCTATGTAATTTTAGCTGAGTCTTAATTTATCCATGGGTATAATAATATCTGCTCTGCCGTTCTTTCAGGGTGGTTATGAGACTCAATTGAGATACTATATGTGAAACCACTTTGTAAATCATAAAGTGCTATAGAATTGGAAGTAATCAACACTCTATTACATACATTAATAAAAATGAGAAAATTATTATTCTATTATATAATTAATATTATTAATAATAATAATAATAAATATTATTTTAAAGCCAATGTGGTTATTTGAGAGTAGACTATCATTATTCATTGATAGAGTTATATAGCTTTAAGAAGCCTCCAATGACCAATGTTTGAACCAATGCTGGAACTTTAAAAGTGCATATGTGTGTGTGTGTGAATAGCTAGATATTTTCCCCCATTACTTACAATCTGGGAATCTTACACACCTTAGTTCTTGTGCCTCAGTAGCTGGCTCTGTAACAACAATCTTCTTTTTATCAAGGTCAGGATCATTTATCTCCTTTTGTGGAACAGTTTCCCTTTGTTTCGGATTGGTTTGATTATTCACTTCTGATTTACTTTCACATTCTTCAAAATCTACTTCAGAGATTATGATGTTACTAGATGGTTCATTCTCAAGGATAGTATTACTTTCTGTATCCTGTAAATATACAGGCTTCTCACTTATCTCGTTGTTTATCTTTGGAAATAATAAGAAACAGAAAGTAAGATGCAGTAAGAACATCATTTAATAGCAATTGCGGAGCGGGGAGAGGAATTCAGACCTGAGATTTTATTTGAAGAATTGGAAACTACCCTCATTGATGTAGATTGCCAACTTTCTCTATATTTTACAATTTTAAAGAATTGTCTGGGCACCTAGCAGTTAAATGACTTGCCCGGGGTCACATAGCTAGTATGTGTCTGAGTTAGAATTTGAACTCAAGTCTTCCTGACTGCAAGGATAGTTTTATATTTATTGAGTGCCCACATGATTTAGGAGTTCTCTTAGGCAGAGACAAGGCCTTAGCTAGGAAAATGAGTTCCCATGCAGAATGGACAAAAGGATTGGGAAAGTAGAGTCTACACAGTGCCTTTATAGTCACTGACTTAAAGAAACCACTTGTACTACCTTATTCCATGCCTACTTGCATTCATTTGCTGATTTCAAGTCCCTTCAGTGATGTTTTTTTGTCCCTACAAAAAGCTACAGGATTAGAAATATCCCATCAATAACCCCTAGAATGCTGATAGTGGTGGTAGTGATGATGGAGGTGGTAGTGGTAGTAGGGGTAGTAGTAGTCATACTACTAGTTGTAGTGTAGTCAGTTATTGTTACTGCTGCTGGTGTTGCTGTTGCTGTAGTTACTATACTCTGGGGATCCAGGTCTGATTGTGAGTGCAAGTTGGGGGAGTATTCCAGAGAGAGTACTCAGAGATTCACTAGAGACATTCTTCATCTGAGATTTTCCTTCTTGTATACTCTAGTTTGCAGAGATCCACTGGAGAAAAATTATGATTTTTCTCTCTCTTTTTTTTTTAGTTTTAGACTGTAATTGGACATCCTATTTTCTAACATATTTCTTTTACAAATTACAGTGGTTCCTTTGAGAGAACTTTTCTTTGTTTGAATGCTTATGTACTATTATCTGTTTTATCACTGTGTCTTTTGTGAGTTTTGTAGCTAGTATCAACAGTATGGAACCTTAAAATACAGGTGCCTAGAAATTTTCTGTGGGAACTTATCCATGTCATTTTTTTTTCCTTTTTAAGGAAATCTAGGCTAGAATGGGAACCCCTAGACCATACAAAAGCATCCCTCTGGGCTGCATACTTAGTATGACTTAGAAAACCACATATTAACGTTATGTATGTTTTATTATATTTTTATTCATTTTGTTAAATATTTTCCAATTACATTTTAATCTAGTTCAGATCACACTCAAGTATTGTGGGCTGCATGTTTGACACCTTTGACCTAGACTACTCCCTTTATTATGATGGGTGAAGACAGGATTTCTGAGATCTTCATGTACTGCAGGTCCATAGGATAAGGTTTGCTTGCTGGCCTAGAAACTCACAGTAATCAACCCCAATGACTCGGTTCATTTGAGAGATTCTCATGCTTCTTTTGGGAGTTTCTAAGTTTGTTTTCTTTTTGAGTTAATCTACTTTTAGAGTAGTAACTCAGATCACCTCCTGAGGGGTGAGTTTAGACTTCCAATTATATTCTTTATATGTTTCAGGCATCCTTGGAGATAATTTAGGTGGTTACCATATGATATGAGGACCCAGAGGACATTTTTTTTTGTCTAAAACTCCAGGGAGATTCTCCTCACATATGAAAGGATTCCTGGAGACCTTTTAGGGTACCTTGAGCATGAGATATTTTGTTAGGACCTGTAGTTGGATTTCCCTGTCTGTTTCAAGGACCTGTATGTTGTTGCAGGCACCCAGGAGGAATTTTCCAGGATTAAAATTGATCTATATATGGAGTCCAGACCAAAGAGGTCCTTTAGAAGAGGATGAATTCCTCAGCCCCCCTGGATCCAGCACTAGTTTGTCATAGTACTTTGTACCTGACTGCACTCAAAGCAGAAGGGCCCCTTTTTGGAGATGGAAAGGGAAAGGACCTCTGAGAGGAGCCTTGCTCCTCCTTGGTGCCAGTGAGTCAGCACCAAGCCACGGGTAACTTAGTTTCTCACCTGAAGGATGAGGGGTTGTTTTCCAGTTGATCCAGGTCCTTCAGCTCTGTCAAGAGAACTTTATGTGTTCTAGGGAAGCAAGTTTTCCCTCTGAGACGAGAAGCTTAATTTTCTTTTCCCTTTGCTTATTGTCTTTGGGTAGGAAATGTTTTTTGCAGGGTTAACCTATGAGAATTTGTCAAATGACAAACTCTGTTAAGTTGAATCACCATGCATTTGGAAGTAATGTTAATTTCCTGATACTGAATTGTATCATATGGACTTTTCTCAGTTTTCTCTTAGTTTAATGGAGTGGGGAAAGCACTAGAAAGGACAGTGCTTGAATCTCCCCAAGAGCTATCCAGAGTTTGGGATTTATGAACTTTGTTGAAAGGATTCTGGTTGATTTGCTGGTAACAAATATTTAACTGGGAGTAGAATGTAAGAGAAGAGTTTTTACTTCCCTCAATTAATGTAACTGTGAAGGCCAGAATGTAATCCCAAGGAGTTTAGTGTTGTCACACATGAAGAGGTTTTCATGTTCAAACAATGTGTCAATGTGTGTGAACCCTTTATGAGGTATGAACCTCATTGGTGATTGGGCCAAGAAGGAAACAGTCCTGACTGACTACAAAACAAGCTAATCACACCTCTGTGGACATAAAACAGCTAGACTAATTTTAAGCAATTTGTTCAAGAGTTCACCAGTTTGAGAAGTAAACCCAGAAGTGGGAGAAGAAAAAGGTCCTCAAAAGGGAGTCACTTCAATTCCAAAGCATCCATGACAAAAAAAAAAAAAAAAAATCCAAATCCAGAGAGAGAACTGATGAACTCTGAGTGTATATTGAAGCACACTTTTTTTTTCACTTTCCTTATTTTTCTTGTGTGTGTGTTTTCTTTTGCAACATGACTAGTCTGGAAATATGTTTTACATGACTTCATATATATATATAATTGATATATTGCTTGCCTTCTCAAGGGGGATGGGAGGAATGGGAAAAAAGGAGAGAATTTGGAACTCAGAATTTTTAAAAATGAATGTTAAAATGTTTTAAAAATGCATTTTTATTTAAGAAATATTTAAAGAAATAAATTTTAAAATGTTTTTTAAAAAGGGAGCTAATTTTGTTTGAAACAAGCGCATTTTCTCTCTCTCCTACCATTGACTTGACCATGGCATTCATGAGACTGGACTAGTAGGAGCAAAGAGATATATTGAGGGAAAACAGAGCCAGTCAGTGAAGGGAGGAGGCAGCTTCAAGGAATCTGACCCTTCAGGCTGTGGACTCAAGAAAGAACTTCTAATGCCAGGCTTTGTTAATTACCTCTTTAATTACCTCACTACAATTGTACTTTAGGTTTATGCCCATTCTTTTCACAAAAGTAGTATATATTTGTGGGGAAACTACACTCTCTATAAGGTGGAAATATTTTTGCAATTGTTGTTCTTCCTATGTATTCAAGGAAATGCCTTTACTAAGAATCAATTTATCCTGCTAGGTGATTGTTCATGGGAAGAACACCTTTGGAAGTTCAGGAGTTAAAGTGTTGGAAATATAACCCCACAGAGTTATCCCTGGAATCCAAGACAGCAGCCACATTCTGGGAATCTTGGAGTGTAAATGTTAAGTAAGGGAGTGGCCTGTATATGTGTCTATTCATAGCTTATTCAGTTCTCTCTCTCTTTCTCTCTTTTTCTCCTCTCTTGCCGTTAACTCTTTTTAAATTTATTTTTTATTTTTTAAATTAATTTGTTTATTTACTTTTAGTTTACAACATTCTATTTCACAGTTCCTTAGGTTTCAAATTTTCTTCCCCTTCCTTTCCTCCCCTTCCCCCACCCCCTGGAGGCATGCATTTAAATTATAGCAGCAGTTCTCAACCTGTGGATTATGTTCAATTTGTAACAATGAAAATACATCTTGCATATCAGATATTTATATTACAATTCATAACAGTAGCAAAATTACAGTTATGAAGTAGCAACGAAAATAATTTTATGGTTGGGGGTCACCACAACATGAGGAACTGTATTAAAGGGTTGTGACATTAGGAAGGTTGAGAACCACTGAAATATAGGATCTAAAAAATACCTTCACATTAAACATTAGTCAAGTTGTAAAGGATTATAACTGATTCAATGATCAGTGGGAAAGAGGAGACAAAACAAAACAAGAAAAAGAAAAACAGCAAGTAGTTTGCTTCAATCTGCATTCAGACTTCACAGCTTTTTCTCTGGATGTGGATATCTCTTTCCATCATGAGTCTTTTGGAAGTTGTCTTATAACCTTACAGTGCTAAGAGGAGCCCAGTCTGTCAAAGGGAGTCATCACACATACATTGTGTCTGTCATTGTGTACAGATTTCTCCTGGTTTCTGCTCTTCCCACTCAGAATCAGTTTATATAAGTCTCTCCAGATTATTATGAAGTCTGTCTGCTCCTCATTTCTTATAGCACAATAGTATTCCATTACATTCATATACCACAACTTGTTCAGCCATTCCCCAACTGATGGACATCCCCTTGATTTCCAATTCTTTGCCACCACAAAAAGAGCTGCTATAAGTATTTTTGTTTTGGATCTTCCTCCCACTTCTCTGATCTCTTTGGGTGGAAGTGGTATTACTGGATCAAAGGGTATGCACTTATGTATAGCCCTTTGGTTGCTGTTAACTCTTTGGTGACTTTATATAAATAACTCCCAAGTGAATGGAAAGCCTTTAATGTTGAGATTCTCCAAAAAGGCAGTATTAGAATGCAAATCAGAACTTTTGTTTAGAGTGGGCTAGAAGCAGACCGGTCTCATTTAATTACTGGAGAGGCAGACCAGAACTTTTTGTTTTGGGAATAGGATAAGGACAAAAATCTCACGGGAGTTGCTTCTTTACATAAGATTGTGCGCCCCTATCCTTTGCTCAAGCAGAAGCAGAGGATGGTGGGACAGCGAGACAAATCTTTCTTTGTTTAAATTCGTGCCGAAACGAGACTCCGCCCCTCCTTTAATGAGAAGCCTGGGATACTTTTTGACTTTCCCTGCGCGGAGTCTGTACCCTCGCTCTCACCCAATAGAAGTTAAGTATGGCCGAAAGAATGTACTTTTATGACTTTTTTATGACTCTCAGGTCTTTTAAAAGAGAGCTCCTGGAGGGGCTCTCTCTCTCTTTTTTCTTCAGACATGTGGCGGGGAGGGGTCCCTCCCCGCCCCAGGGTATTTTTAAAAGAATAAATATTCCTGTCTACCTGGAGCTCTCTTCTACATTCCTTTGATTTGGGTAAGTGGGGATTTCTGACCCACACACAAGTTTAGATCTCTACCCCTCACCTCACACGTTAGGCATTTCTAACTCCCTATTAGATCCTTCCACCTCAGTGTCCCATGTCTCACTGATACCTCCATCTCAACATATACAAAATTGAACTCTTGGTTTTTCCTTGAAAACTTTCCTCTTTCTCTAACTATTCTGTTTCTGTTGATGGTAACTGTTGTCTAAAGACTTCCACGATACTTTCATCCTTTCCTCAGTGTGTTCAGTACCTGGCTGTCCTCGCCAACTCATGCTCTCATACCAAGAGACTTCAATATTGATATTTCAACCTCCTAGTTCCTCAATTTACTAATTTCCCTTGACCTATTCCTCCATCCCATCCCACCCCACCTGCATACAGATATAGTCATATCTAGGGTCTTGACACCACCCTCTGAATACCTGCTCCATTATTAACCAATTTTCCTTCATCTAAAACCTGTTACTTAGAAATTACTATAATGCTATATATCTGTGGGTATCAATGCATTTTTGGTGATAGTAAAGATTACTCTTGATCTCAGATGAGTAGACATCTCCTAGAATTGTGATTTTCTTGCCAACCACTTTGTTCCACAGGCATAAACAATATTAAAATTGAATCTCCTAGAGAATATTGTTAGCACATTGATAATTAATCCCATCAAACTACCTTAAATGCAAGTAGAATGCATAACCTTTGGCTGCATATTAATATTTGATATTAAATATTTAATATCCTCCATGTGACTTACTTGAATATCATCTTCAGAATTGGTCATTTTGCCAGTGTTCTTATGGACTTTTGAAACTTTTTGGCTTACTGTAATGACCTTCTGTGGTTTTAGAGTAGACTTCAAGAGAGAGATGAGCTCAATCCATTGTTGGAATAGACCATCCTCTTTATCTGAGGGGGCGCAGAGCTGAAGATAGTAGGTACGTCCACTCACCAACTTTATTTTGAGGCACATTTTCCGAGCATCATGAACAGAAATAGTCACAAACTGCAAGGGGAAAACCCTGTAAACAAACTCAAAAGTGATATGATCTGGAAACCTAATAATACTTTACATTTGTATAATCCTTTATACTTTGTATTCTCAAAAATTTTTTAGTTGATTTTTTTCTACATCACTTTAATTTCAGGATATATCCTTCCCTGTCTCATAGCCAAAGAAGCATGTCTAGTAACAAAGATTAAAAAGAAAACATCAAAGTTCAGCCAAACCAACCAACATATTAATCATGGCTGATAGTATATGCAACATTCTACTCCCACAGTACCCCACCTCTACAAAGAGGGGAAAGAGCTACATTTTCTCAACTCTTTTCTGGGGCCAGACTTGGTGCTTGATACTTTTCAAAGTGCTTTCACATTCTATGATCTCATTTTATCTCTGTTACAATCCTTTGAGGAAAGTAGAGCTGATATTATTAACCCAACGTTAATAGGTGAGCAAACTAAAGCATACTGAAATTGACTGAGATCACACAAGTTAGTGATCAGGTTAAGACTAGCATTGAGGTCTCCATTATTCCTAGTTTTGCTCTTTTTCCACTCATATTTTATGCACAGACTTTGTTTACATGCTTATTAAGGAAATATTGTATATTAAAATATGCATAATTTTTATTTTGGATCCTCAGCATCTAATTGAATATCTACTGATTACTAAATTCTCTTTGCCTTTGCATTGGCTGACCACCACCTTCCCTCTGTATCTCAGAATTCTTGGTTTCCGTCAAGAATTATCTTAACTGCCACTTCTGCCAAAAACTTTCCTAGCTGCTTCTGCCTTCCTATCCATGATTATCTTGTCTTTACTTTGTATGTCTTGTATACACATACAAAAGTACCTATGTGTGTGTATATCCGTATACACATAATCTCTCTACCATTAGAATGTAAGTCCCATGAGGGCAGGGACCATTTTACTGTTGTCTTGGTATCTCTAACATTCATTAGCAGAGTATCTGATACATAGTGGATGCTTGATAAATGATTAAGTGATTAATTTATGTGGAAAAAAAGAAAGGAAGGAAGGAAAAAAGGAGGAAGAAAGGATATGGATTTTATTGATCTTGTCCTCAGAAATCTTACATTCTAAGTGAGATTCCAAGAAACATTCATGGAGAGCTTCTGTTGTTGCTGTTCATCCTTTGTTCTGGAAGAGGGCCAATGACATCAGGAGAGTCATGTCTTGACTTTCGAGTGAATTGGATTTAAGTGAGGCAGAGCTGTGCAAAATCACCAGCCACATTCTGTCCTCCAGATTCGTTGGAGTCCAATGGCAAGACGTAGGTCAAGGAGACTGGTGATGGCCCCAAATGCAGTGGGAGACCTTGGCCTTTTTGAGCTAAGGTCTTTCCCACATCTTGGTTTGTCTGAGGAAATGCCCATTTAGTAGTTAAAGGCTAGATGAGAAGTGAAGCCAAAAGATGGCCTAGTTTACTTTCATAAAAGAATTGATCTGGGACCTGAAAACTTATAAAAATCAAGACACAGTATAGTATACTGTTCCTATAAGACACTGATACAGTCATAAGACCAATTTAATACCAAAAGGGACAGAAAAGTATTTTTATATAAAGAAAGAATTTTACCAACTGCTAAAGGATGTAGAATACTGTTGCTGTTATAGATGAACACTTTGGTACCTAAAAGGAACAGGAAAAGAACTCTTACTTAATTAAAGATATTAATGTATATGAAGAAACCATAGATTTTAGATGAGATTTGAGCAATTTTGGACAGAAAACAGACTGTGACTCAAATGTATAATGATGACTTGCTTGAGTATGTATAATTTGGTGGTTTAGGGGGAAAGAGGAAAAAAATGTTATTTATTCATAACTAGAAAACACAAACACAAAGAAACAATTCATGGGCTGATAGACCATGTTAACCACTTGAGAACAGAAGGGAATTGTCTTTCAGATTACTTGCATATAAATCTATTTTGACTAAGGAGGATAAAACTAAAAAAAACCCCAAACCACAAGAAATCATAAACATTAAAGACAGCAGCAATACCAATAACTAGCATTTATACAGCACCTACTATGTGCCAGATCCATTAGCAGGTGCTTTATCAATATCTGATTTGATTCTCACAGCCACCTTTTCAAGTAGGCACTATAATATCTCCCAATTTACAGTTGAGGGACCTGAGGTTGAATGATTTGCTCAAGGTCTTATAGCTAGTAAGTGTCTGAGGCAAAACTAATGTATATATTAAAAAAAGACTTTTGGAACAAAACCTTGAAGTTCACACCAGACCAAATAATGATCAAGAAAACCGAGTGAACCACTACAATGACATCTTTTATGCCTCATCCAGGCAAAGTGAAAGCCAGAATGAGTAGAGATAGGATACATGTGTAGCCTGCACGGCTCTGTGTCCAGAGGTGGCAAGAGTGGAAGGGTCCCTGGGCTGGGAAAGACCAACGTCAATGCAGAAAGCCCCAGGTTGGGGGACCTTGAAAATGTCAGGGAGTGGCCCCAGACAGCAACTGTATTTACCAACATGGTGCCCCAAAAGAGCCCAGGCTCAAAGGTTCTGAGGTCCCTGACTCTGTCCTGAGATGCGAAGGCCTTCCCTAGGTCTCTGTGTATCTGAGGCAACATTCCATAATTAAAGGCTAGGTAAAAATTGAAGCAAAAAATGACCTAGTTTGCCTTCATAAAAGAATCAGCAAGGTAGGGGAAGACCCTCAGAGTTTCAGGCCACAACAAAAACAGTTGCTATTTACATTCACTCTGAGCCATCAAAACCCAAACAATGAGCAAGAGAAGCTCGGTCAGGGGCCTGTTCTTGATCAATCAATGAAAGCCAGAACGATTTGTGTTTAAAGGTATAGTCAGTTACCTTAATTTGTATCCCAGTGGGCCTTATCAAAGCCTGGTTTTTCAGAGCTATATTTCAAGAAATCGTAAATGAAAACTACATGAGACCAAAGAGTTAATTGTTCCAGGTTTTTTTTAATGATAGAATCAATAAATATGGAAGAAAAAAAATAGCATCCAAACCTCAAGGTACTTTGTGAAGTATAAGCAATCAAAATTTACATTCCTTTGGACAGAGCCCCCTCATGTAAGACTGACTCCCAGAGCAGGAGGAGTAAAAGGTTGACTACCAGGAGGCTGTCATGGCAGATAAAGGAAACTAGGTGAAGAACCTGAATGATAAAAGTGGTAATAAGGATACGTGGTAAAGACTGAAAACATTGCAGGGCTGGAAAACTTGCTTCATTAGAGAGATAGGGAGAGGCATCTGAGTCATCTGACTGAAGGCCTCTTCAAATTCCTGATATGTAGGAGAGAGAATTGATTGTGTTGGCCAAGTAATGGCTATTGGACAGGTAACTGGTCTTGGCAATGGCCTGGAGTTGGAGAGAAATGAAACTTTTTGTAAGTGCCTGTTGTTCTCTGTTGCCACTGCTGGTTTGAAAAGGGAAACCAGAAAGCAGCTACTTTGTATCCTAGAGAGCTGGTTAGGGTTTTTTTTTCCATGGGTTGGGTTTTTGTTTTTTTTTTTGTCTTGCTTAAAGAATAGACAAGAGTTATGTTGCTGTGAGCTGTTCTGATGAGAGAAATCAGCATCTGGATAACAGCCTAGGCTGACCTTTAAACCCAAGAGGAGCCATTCTGATGTGCTTTGTAGTTTTTTGTCTTCAAGGTCCCTGTGATTTACATTAAGAGGAAACTTTTTTTTAATGCCCCTTAAAGAAGTTTGTAAATTGGAAGAGCCTGCAAATGCTAACTTTGAGTATAGACAAGGAATTGTCCAACTGAAGAGTGGTGAGGTCAAAAGACAAGCAGTAAGCAGAGAAATAGTTCCATGTAGCACATATGTTCCTCAATAGATAAATTAGATGAAGGTCTTTAGGCCTAAGGTGTGAGTTTCCCCAAGCACATGGATTTTCCTCCCTTGTGTGCTTCCTTGCCAGGTTTCTGAGCATGCCCATTCTCCCAAAGGTACTGAATACATTTGTGGGAGAGTATGGCCAAAGTTTACGTGTGGATTATAATGTATGTTATGCTTGCAGCTGCTTTAATAGGCATCTGTAGTGGGTGTTTTTTTAACCTTTATTCCTAAATAAATGGATACTGTAACTATAAGTGGCTGGATATATAAATAGAAATGTATTGGTGGATGATTAAGAGCTAGATTGGTGACTAGGAGCTAATAACCTCAATAGAATTATCCTTTGACACCAAGAGAATTTGAATATAACCATGTAGCAGTGATCTATCTCTACCTAGGCCTGCCAAAGTGAAATTAGACTGAATGAACCAAACTAGCAAGACAGAGAGTAGGTGTCCACATGTGCCCTGAGAAGGAGGGTTGACATTGTTGGGGTTCATGTGAAAAGACCACACCTCAGCCACCCCATATTTTAGTGTAAGGGTGTTATATTATAAGGGTAGTTACAATGCCACTGCAATTTACACAAGTCTAAATGAACATAATACCAACCAAATTCACAGACTTTGGGAAAATACAGAAGAGGTGAATACTTAGGGCAGGGTCAAAATACTTAGGAAATGTTTATCTGTGATAGCAGATCTCAGAGAAAAATCACAGAATCCAACAACCTATATGCATCACCTGTAGCAGCAGTACTGAAGAAGAATGAGTCTATGTATATAGGCTACCAGACTTTGAATGAAAAAAACAAAGTGGACTAGTATACCATGCCGGGATTTCAGTATTAACCTGGAATAAAGTTAAGCAGCCAATAGTCCTAAAGTGTTATACTTAAACAGTAGAAGGGTTCAAATTCTAATGATGAGGAAGACAAAAAGATGTTTTCATCTGCTTAGTTGGATTTTACTAGTCTGAGTGAATATCCGAAGGCATCATGGAGGCACCTGCTATTTCCAAAGACTGATGAAAAAATAGATACAGTAGAACCTTGGTTTTCAAGTAACCTGGTTTACATATGCTCTGCTGGACAAGGAATTATACCTGTTGCTCTTTGCTGCCACCTCTGTTTTCAGAAGGAAAACCAGAGGAGAAGATGAGCTTTGAAGTGACTTTGTGTCTTGGTGACCTGCTTATTTTTGTTGTTGTTATTGGTTTTTTGCTTGAAGAGTAAACCTGGTTTTAAAGAGCAAATCATTGTCTTTGGGAAGACCATGGAAGGACATGAGGAAAGACTGATGAAAGTGTTGAATCAACCAGAAAAAAAAATGGTCTAAAAGTTTCCACTGATAAGTGACAGTTTTGTTAAGCATCTGTCAAATATGTGGATCATATCTCAATAACGTATAAACACTCGCTCAAAGAAGGTGGAAACATTCCTATTACTTATTGCAAATGAATTATTTTTGCTACCATTGCTAAACCATTGAAAGACTTCACTTGTGCACATTAAGATTAAAGAGACTCTGAAGCAAAAGGGCAAAAAAATGCAAAGTAATTTCAAAATCCACAGCATCCTTTAGAGACTGATGGATGGACAGATGTAAACAACTTTTCTCAATTTTTTTTTTAAAGTTTAGTTTTAGGTTTCAAATTTTCCCCTCTCCCCACCCTCTTCTGCAATTCATTGGGAAGATTCCCCCCCAAAAAAAGTTCATTACAAATATATGTATACTCATGCAAAATAAATTTCCACATTAGTCACATTCTCTCCCCCCACCCCAAGAAAAAAAGATTTCTCTATCAGAAGGTGGATAATATATTTCATCATGAATCTTTTTGAAATTATGTTGATCATTGTGGTTGATCAGAATTCCTAAATCTTTGACAGTTGTTTGTCATTACAATATTGCTGCTGTTGTATAAATGATACTTCTGGTTCTGGTCATTTTCCTTTACATCAAAGTCTACCCAGTCTTTTCTAAAACCACCCACTTCTTCATTTCTTACAGGATAATAGCATTCCATCACATACCATAACTTGTTTGTATAGAATGATTTGTCCATCTATTCCTCCATTGATAGGCATATATCTTCAGTTTCCAATTCTTTGCCACCACAAAAAGAGCTGCTGTAAAAATTTTCGTACGTGTGGCTTCTTCTTTTCCTCTTTCTTTGATCCCTTTGGGGAATAGACCTAGTAGTGGTATTACTGAGTCAAAGGGTATGCACAGTTTAATCATTTTTTGGGCACAGTTCTAAATTGCTTTTCAGGATGGTTGGACCAATTCAGAACTCCACTAATAGTTCACTAACAGTACCTATTTTCTCACAGCATTTGTCATTTTCCTTACTTGTCAACTTAGCCAATCTAATTGTATATGGTGTACCTCAGAGTTGTTTTAATTTGCATTTCTCTAATCATTAGTGATTTAGACCATTTTTTCATATTATTTGATAGCTTAGATTTCTTTCTCTGAAAGCTATCTATTCACATCCTTTAGACATTTATCAATTTAGGAATGGTTTTTAGTTTTACAAATTTGACTTATTTCTCTACACATGTTTGAAATGAGATCTTTATCAGAAACTTGCTGCGAAGATTTCCCCCCAATTTCCTGCTTCTCTTCTAATTTTAGCTGCATTGGTTTTGTTTGTGCAAAACTTTTTTTTATTTTATGTAATCAAATTATACATTTTATCCCTCATTACTTTCTCTGTCTCCTGTTTGGTTATAAACTCCAGTTGTATCCATAGATTTGATAGATAATTTCTTCCAAATTCCATCAATTTCCTAATGTCACTTGTTATATCTTATCATGTATACTTTTTGAGCTTACCTTGGTATAAGGTGTGAGGTGTCAATCTATATATAGTTTCTTCCAGCCTTCTTTCCAGTTTTCCCAGCAGTTTTTGTCAGCTAGTGTGTTCTTGCCCCAATAGCTGAGATCTTTGGATTTATCAACGATTAAGTCATTGTGTCCCACTTGCATCGGTATATAGAGTATCTAATCTGTTCCATTGATCAGCCACTCTATTTCTTATCCAGTACCAAATTGTTTTGGTGATCATAGCTTTGTAGTTTATTTTGAGTTACGATACTGCTAAGACCTCTTCTTTTTTTTTTTTCCCCTTTCATTTATTCCCTTGATATTCTTGACTTTTTGTTCTTTTAGATGAATTTTGTTACTTTTTTCCTTACCTCTATAAAGTACTCTTTGGTAGTTTG
>JAQQSV010003256.1:0-16530 GCA_028646515.1 Pseudochirops corinnae | reverse complement strand
TTTTTAAGGCATTCTTCTCCTCATTGGCTTTTTGGGCCTCTTTTGCCATTTGAGTTCATCTATTTTTTAAGGTGTTAATTTCTTCAGTCAGGTTGTTGACTCTCTTTTCATGATTTTCTTGCATCATTCTTATTTCTCTTCCCAATTTTTCCTCCACTTCTCTCATTTGGTTTTCAAAATCCTTCTTAAGCTGATCTGTGGCTTTTAGGCAATCTTCATGTTTCTTGGAAGCTTTTGGTGTGGGAGTTCTGATTGTGTTGTCTTCTTCCTGTTCCCTGATCCTTCTTGTCCCTGAAGAAGGAATCTGGAGTTTGGTTGCTGGTCTTACTTTGCTTCCTTTGCCTGTTCCTGGTTGGCCAGTGAATGATTTTTTAGCTCTGTGGAACTCTGCTTCCAGAGGGGAAAGCTCTGTCCCAAATCGCTGGGGTTTTCCCAGCCGCTGGAGCTATTAGGGGGCTGTCATTTTTTTGCAGCCCCCACCAGCTTTGGCTCACTGAAAATGCATCCCAGGACCACCATCCAAGACCACAGTCTGGATCCAGGCCACTCAACACAAGAGCACTTAGCCTCTGAATGATTGCTTGGCCCCCATGCAATCAGCAGGCTGGGAGCTCTGAAGCAGCTACATGGAGGTTGCTGCAGGGCCTCCACTTCTGCCACTTCCTTGCCCTGGAGTCAGTTTGGCCGGACTGCTTTTCTCCCCTAAGTTTAGCTGAGTTCCACTGACCTTTCACTTAGTCCTTGTTTCTTATGGCTTGATAATTCTGGAAACTGCCACAGCTGCCGCTGATCCAGTCTCCTGAAGCTCCAGCTGCGGCTCATCCTGGCCGCCCCCAGGGCCAAGCCACAGTTTCAGGCTGGGCTGGTTTCAGCTCCCAGAGCCGAGATGATCTCTTCCTGCCAAACTGCCTTTAGCGGGAAGTGTATTTGTGTGAATTTTAGAGCCCTAAAATTTGTTTAGAGTCATATTTTATGGGTATTTGAGGTCGCTATGTGGGAGCTGTGGTACCTTGCTTCTCCTACGCCGCCATCTTGGCTCCCCCATTCAAGGATCTTTGCCAAGAAAACCCCAAATGGGGTCATGGAGAGCTGGATGCAACTGAAAAATGACTTTAAAAAATTGAAACAAAGTTCACGTACATCCTTTTCTGTTCTACTTTGCATGGCAATCTTCATTTTGTTTGGTATCTGTTAAGTTCAGAATCAAAAATAGATACAACTTTTAGAAAAAAGAAACTTGGTTGTAAACAGTTATGCTCCCTCTTTACCTCTAGACTTCTTGGAATCCCTAACCTTTTTCAAGGTTTGCAAATGCCGTGATCTAAGAGAAACCTTTCCTAATCTCCCTAGTTGTTAGTGTGTTCTGACTCCTCAAATGATCCTGCGTTTACATCTTAATTATGTATCCCTTAGCACCCTCTCTTCACAAAAATTTCTTCCTCCATGCAACCCTCAGAAGCACGTCTTATAATATTTGATTAACCCCTAGCTGGTAGAGTAGCATGGTTCACAAGCCTCCTACCTGTGTGTTTCCTTTACTAGCCAACCAGAAGACATATTAAAAGAAAAGGACATTTTAATAAAAAGCATGCCAAGATAAGTGACAAGATTTCCCCCATACACAGAGAAATATATTCTCCCATAGGTTACAGTAACACCAGTGAGGCAAAGTTCTTATGCAAGGAATGTATGTGGCCAAGGAAACCAAATGGCAGGGCATACATACCTCTAATTGATGTCTGAACTGCCTTTATCACCAAGCTATGTCTCTGTTGGGCATCTGTATTACTACTAGTCTCCTACTACCTGCTGGTCTTTAGCTGCTACACAGCTTCTTCCTCTATAGGAGAAGGAGCACCTTCCCTGGTGAGGAACTGTCCAGTGACCACATTGACAGGGATGTGGCAGGGCCAGTTCTATACTACAGTAGGCAATGGGCTACAATGAGCCTGCTTTTCATGACTGCCTATGCCAGTTTCCATTCTTTTGCCACTGGGATGCTGCTATCACCGGGAGCTCCTCTTCTGTCTACCTCTACCCCCTTCCGCTGGGGTCCTAATCTCTTCCTAATGCTCCGCAGACAATACTCTGCAGCCACCACCCCTCAGGTTCATATACCTTTCTTTTCTGCTCCAGTCATTGTGGCTGGGGCCCAGGCTTCTTCCTACTTTTTGTTAGCTGTTGCCACTGAGGGTCATTTCTATGCCCCACTGCACCCTAGCCCCTGACTCTGAGGGAAATGGTTAGGCTATTGCTCCTATAATAATGGGTAATAATATAATTTATAGGATCATAGAGTTAGAGCTGGAAGGAATCCCAGAGTTCAACTGGTCCAACCCTCTCATTTCATAGATGAGAAAAATGAGGGCCTGCGGTGTTAAAGGCCGCAAGGAGGCTCATTGGATAGAGTACTAAGCCTGGAGTCAAGAAGGCCTGAGTTCAAATCCAGCCTCAGACACTTACTGTGTGACCCTGAGCAAGTCATTTAACTTCTGTTTGCCTAATCCACTGGAGAAGGAAATGGCAAACTATGCCTGTATCTTGGCTAAGAAAACTCCACATGGGGTTGCTAAGAGTCAGACACAAATGAGTGAGTGAACAACAAAGAGGGTAAATGACTTGCCCTATAGGTAATAAATGTTAGAGCAGGGATTTGTACTTTCCATAGTACCAAGGTGTGCCATTGGCTAGTTCTCCATGGCATTGATTTTAAAGAAAAGTGGGCAGGAAGTAACCTCCTAGCATGGCAGCTCATGATCCATTTAAGTAGCTGGTGTCTTCCCTGATTCTCGTATATGTGTGTGTATGCGTGTGTGTGTGTGTGCGTGTATGTGTGTGTGTGTACACACATATATATGGATGGATGGATGGACACACACATATATGTATATGTACATATATACACGTGTATACATATGGTATGTATTTGGGTTGCATTGTGTATTTGTGCACATATACATATATTATACATACATGCATGCATACATACATACATATACTGAGGAGGGTTTTGAGGAATGAGAGGGACTAGCAATGGGGTTATACCCCCCAAAGGTCATTGAAATATTTTTAATGAATAGAACAGAAGGAAGGATATCAAGCAGGACAATTTTGAAAGTTACTTCTTGAATTTATTGTATATTTAATTTTTTACTTAAATAACTGTATATCCTTAAATTATTATTTACTCAAAAGCTGCACTGGTTTTTCCTCTCCACCATTCCACTCCCATAACCCCCTTCTTATGGTGCCATGGCTTCTAGTACACACTGGTGGTGGTATCCATACCTTTTAAGTTGTTGTTCAGTCATTCAGTCATATCTGACTCTCTGTGACCCCATTTTTTGTTGGGGGGTCTCTTGGTAAAGATACTGGAGTAGTTTGCCATTTCCTTCTCCAGTGGATCATGGTTGGTCAGAAATCTCCATGATGACCTGTTTGTCTTGGGTAACCCTGCATGACATAACTCATAGTGTCACTGAGCCACACAAGCCCCTCTGCCAGGACAAGGCAGTGGTCTAGAAAGACCATTATAGTCTTTATAGTCCTCAGTAACCTTAGTCATACTCATATTTCTTTTCTTCCAGATGTACAAATAGCAAGGCCAAGGAGGGAAGACAAGAAATCAAAAGAGAGTATTGCAAATGTCATCCCTTTTGCCCTGTCACCTGGCTTCCTACCAGAGTGCATTTAGGACAGGATGACTTTTGCTATCCTCTCTCTGCCTTAGAGAAAGTCAAGGCAATCTCATTTCTAGTGATATTTCTTACAAATTCTGATATGTCTGCTTCCCTCTGTGGAAGATTTTCTGAGCCCTAGAATCTCCACAGAGATGAATAAGGCAATGCAGAGGAACCAGGCTATACTATATTTTATAATGCTGTTGATTTCAGCAAAACTGTGGTGCAGGGTGTGTAAAATACTGCATCAAGTTTTGCCTTAATGCCTGCTGGCTCCTGCCTGACTCACCAATGACTTATCGTGTGATCATCAATGGCAACTGCTTCCTTTCCTGTCTATCCACAATGATTATCATGAACCATAACTGAACAAATGAGAAGCTTTCCATATTTCAATGAAAGACAAAAGTAGCATAATTTATAGCAAAATAATGTAAAAGATAACAAAGATGGCTATGTCCTTTTGCCTTTCATAATAATTCCATGTCTAGGCTACTGCTATCATAAGTATCACAAATAGAGTGCAGAGCTAGATGCCTGACCCAATTTTGAGCACATTCTAGCCCCAAAGGAGTGGCTGCCACCATAATGAATATTTGATGCATGCTCTTCTTTGGAGGAGTGAGCATTGACTTATGTAACTCCTATCAGAGGAATCCAAGACACTATGGCTTAAGGATCAGGTATCCTTTAAAGATGTTCCATTTCTATTGGCTCAGACTTCCAGGCAGAAGCCTGGGAGGATCTTTCTGGCAGATAGTCAAATAGGCTGATAAAAAACATTCTGTATGTAAACCCTGGTCACATTGTGTCCTGTTCCCTCAGTGTTGTATTCTTCTTGCTTATGTGGTGAACCTCCCCGGGAAGTATAATATGATGAACCAATAATGCAGACAGATTCTATTGAAGTTTAAGGTATATGATTCGGAGATGGAAAAGGACTTGAGAGGCAATCTAGTCTTATTTACAGATGGGGAAAATGAAGTCTTGAAAGGTCTAGTGATTTCCTTATTATTCTAGTGATCAGTTCTAAAACTGAACTCAGGTTCTCAAACTTGAAAGCTAGAGCTCATTCTACTATACCATGCAGGATCGTGTGCTGGAAACAGGCTTGGCTTTGCAGTTGGATGACATAGTTTCAGACGGTGCTTTCTGTTTGTGTGACCCTAGGTTAGTCATTTAACCTCATTGAACCTCAGTTTCTTCAATTGTGAAATGAGGAAATTGGACTAGAAGACCTCCAAGGTTCTTTCTGGGCAGATAGGTGGCATAGTGGATAGAGAACTGGGCCTGGAGTCAAGAAGACCTGAATTCAAATCCAGCCTCAGACACTTACTGTGTGACCCTGGGCAAGTCACTCCACTCTGTTTACCTCAGTTTCCTCATTTGTAAAATGAGCTGGAGACGCAAATGGCAAACCCTCTGGTATCTTCGCCAAGCAAACCCCAAATAGGGTCACAAAGAGTTGAATACAACTAAAAACAACTGAACAACAACAAGGTTCTTTCTAACTCTAAATCTATGATCCCATGATCACATAATCCTTTGAGTGTTTTTTTTTTTTAATTGAGTAATACAGAACAATAGCTCTCGCGGTTGGAAGGGAGCTTAGATGTCATTTAAAACTCAGTGTTCCCCAGGTCCTGTGCTCTTCTTATACTGAATTTCCTGTTATTTAGGTTTCTAAATAACAATGGATTTGTATTAAATCTTGGAGGGGGAGGATCCCTGAATGGAATTACCACATGCATTCAGCGGTTCAAAACACTCACATTATTCAATAATGACTAAGAGCTAAATGTTGATGCATATGAACCAAGATTTCTTTTCTTTTCTTTTCTTATTTTTTAAATGAGAACTACTTAACACAGTTTCCAGTTTGTTGCTAAGAAACCACAACTTCATGGTATGATTCTGTGGCCATTCTTTCTCTTGTGTCAACTTATTATACCAACATAATTAGAGTGAGCTTAATAGCAAAGAATGAAGCATGTGATTTTGTCATCACCTATACAGTTGGACTATTGTTGAGGAGCCCTGAGACTATTTATTGAGAATATTTATTTGTGAAGGAACAAAGGTCAAGGAATAAATGAAGTTTGAAAAAAAAAAAACATCAACAATCCTCATTCAAGGCAAGTCCTCACTAATTATATTAATCTTTTTTTTTTCAGGCAACCAGATCAGTTTTCCCGCAAAGGCTATGGGTCTTGTTTTACATATCTGATCATAATGAGGAGAACAGATACTCTCACTAAACATGAGGGTAGGATTAGGTAGGATAACTGTATGACTTAAGAGTGTCATCATAGTGTCCTTACACAGTGAAAGGTCTATCATATAGGATGATAAGATTTTTTCCATTTGGATCCTGAGAACAAAACTAAGATTAGTGGATCAAAGTTATAGAGAAGCATAACTTTCCCAGAAATGAGAGCTGTCCAGCAATGGGGAATGAGATGATGAATTTCCCATCACCAGAGGGGTTTGCAATTTATGTCTCCAGATCATTTTACAAATGAGGAAACTGAGGTAAACAGGGTAGAGTGACTTGCCCAGGGTCACACAATAAGTGTCTGAGGCTGGATTTGAACTCAGGTCTTCTTGACTCCAGGCCCAGTACTCTATCCACTGTGCCACCTCTCTGCCCAGAAAGAACCTTGGAGGTCCTCTAGTCCAATTTCCTCATTTTACAATTGAAGAAACTGAGGTTCAGTGAGGTTAAGTGACTTACCTAGGGTCACAGAGACAGAAAGCACCAAATTTGATATCTGAAACCATGTCATCCAACTGCAAAGAAGTTCAAGCAGAGGGTAGGTGACCACTTCTTGGGGACATTGTATGAGGGATTCATCCTTCTGGTAAGGGTTAGACAAGATGACTTCTAAGATCTCTTCCAACACTATGACTTTCAAGGGCTTTTGAAGATCATGACATCACTATACCTCCAACAACATAGCTGCAAATGTTCTTCTGCCTGGCCACTGTGTGGTAGTTGCCCCCTTTGCAGTCATGAGATGGTGCTGGTTTTGTTTGTTTGTTTTTTGATCTGGATCTGGGATTATATCAGTGTAGGAAACTTCTAGTGTGGAAACTGCCTCCACACCTACAGATAGGCAGTTTGTATCAGAGGAACCTAACCTTTTTTTGTGTCATGGATCCCAATGGCAATCTGATGAAGCCTATAAACCCCTCAGAATAATGTTTATAAATTAAAAATAAAATATGTAAGATTATAAAGGAAACCAATTATAATGAAATAATGGTATAATTTTCCCCATCCAAGTTCAAGGACCCCCTGATATTTTTCCATGAATATTAACAACCTCAACTCTTAGAGAGTTACTTGGGGTACTTAAAAAAATTAAGTGACTTGTCCATGGTTTCACAGTTTTTATGTGTCAGAGACAGGCTTGAACCTAGGTCTTTTTTACTTCAAGTCTGGCTTTCCATTCCGTATACCAGCTTGCCTATTATATCCAATGATGCTTGTCATCATCAACTAATAAGTGAATAAAACATTCACCACCATTGCATTAGCCCCTTCTGAGAATGCAAAGGCTACTGAGAGCTTGTTGTGATTTCTTTCTGTACATCATGGAAGACAATGCAGACTTGAAGTCTCCATTTCCCAAAAACCTGTTGTCATTTGCATCTTTTGACTCCTCTTATAGCTGTGTTTTGCCTTTAGCAGAGGTCAAATCACATGAGTCTTATTGTTGCAATCAGAAGGAACTGCTCCTTACCAGCATTCCAAAGCTCCAACATTCACATAGATGTTGTGAGGTTAATTCTTTAAGGCAGACTTGTCAAACATGACATCTGCAGTCCACAACACTCCTGAGTACTGCTTGAATTAGCTTAAAATGTAATTGGGAAATATTTAGCAAAATAAATTAAAATATAATAAAAGCAAAGATAAAATTAAATTTCAGAATTAAGTCAATATGTGTCTCATAGGTATCCTTACATTTGGATTAGTGACGGTTGTTTTTATTTCAATTTGATTCTACTTCTTTGAAGGGACTGGACCATCATTTGATTATCATTTCCCAGAAACCAAACTGTGTCCTCACACCTAGGAAGAGTTAGTTTGCTATCTCAAGAAGGATTAAAATTAACTCATTTCAATAGAAAACTAGCACATTATTAAAGAAATAGGACAGTAGACATGGATAATGAGGCATCATAATGTGCTAGGAAGAGCACTGGTCTTTGTCCTCAGATCTGGATTCTAGGTTCAACTCTACTTCTTACTAACTATATGACCCTGGGGAAGGCAGTTCTTCTATCTGGGCTCTAGGTTTTTCTTCTGTAAAATGGGTGTTATAATGATACCTGTGCATTGGTTGTTAGGAGAAATCAAATGCAATTGTCAATGAGAAGGCACTATAAAGTGATGTATCAGTATAAGGAATTATTATATGGTTCTCCATTAAGCCCTACTTTGCTGCTTCACTTTGACCTAGAGATGACCCTGGTACTTTGAAGTCTTTGCCAACAGAATAGATATTCTAGAGGTCCTTGAAGATTTGGGAAAATTTTGAATACAGGTCTGGCAATAGGTTGTATGTTTATTCTGCAAGGACCATTTTAGCTTAATTTTGAAGAAATCTGTCTTGAAAGAGTCTTGGATGCCTAGTGATTGATCGATTGATTGATTGTTATTTTCCACAGCTACTCATTAAATCATCTACTAATTTTCAATGAACTTATGGTCTGCATGAGTAGAGCATCCACAAATGACTCAAAAGTATGAATTCATGAGACTGCATAAAGATGTAGATGGGGGTGGATAGGGAATCTGATATTGGTAGATTTTGGAAATGGAAGGAAAGTTATAGAAAAATAGAATTGGCTGGGATATGGATAGCCTTTCCCATCTCAGGGTGAGTAGCAAGAAATAACAAAGTAACAGTATACGTAGTATTATCTTGTTTGAATTCCAAGAAAATTCATATTGAGGCAGACACAAGTTAAGTGACTGGCCCAGGGTCACACCTGAAGATGAATTTGAACTCAGATCTTCCTGATTCTAATCCAGTGCTCTATCCACTGTGTCACCTTTATCCTGTTTGAATTCTAAAAGAATTCATCCTACTTAGTGAGGGCATTAGTCTCCAGCAGAGCACCAGACATTTCTTGAGCTTGGGGTAGCCTCATTACTAAGGAAGTCTATAGCAAAACTTGTTGTCAAATAAGAAAGGCAGAGTTTTCTCCAGATTTGGAGGCCATGTGTATGATCCAATGGAAAGAACACTAGGCTTGGAATCAGAAGGTATGAGTTCTTGTCTTGGTCATATTTGTGAGACCTAAGGCAAGTCAATTAAATTTTGTGAGCCTCAGTTTCCTTATCTACAAAATAGGAAGAATATTTTTTTTTGCTTTTTTTTTTGGAAGGGAAAGGTAGGGCAATTGGGATTAAGTGACTTGCCCAAGGTCACATGGCTGGTTTTTGTGTTAAGTGTCTGAGGCCACATTTGAACTCAGGTCCTCCTGACTCCAGGGCTGGTGCTCTATTCACTGTGCCACCTAGCTGCCCCTCTAGAAAGAATATTTTACTATCTACCTTATAGACTTGTTGAGAAGATAAAATAAGATTATATATAAATTTATTTATCATCCAAGGAATTGGGAATCATAAAATGTCAAAGCTATAAGGAACCTTGAAAGTCATCTAGACCAGTTTCTTCAGATAAAATTCATTTCCTTTTTTGACAGAATTGCTGTACTGGTAGTTTAGGGAAATGCTGTAAATATAATCTACCTAGATTTCAGCAAAGTACTTCACTAAGTCTCTTGTACTCCCCTTGTGGATAAGAAAGGGAGACCTAAACTAGAAAATGGTTGATTAAAGGAATCCAGAAATGACTGAATAACCAGGCCAAAAGAATATTCATTAACTATTTAATGTAAACTTGAAAGGAAGAAGAAATTGACACCTGGAGGTCAAGTGACTTGCCAAGGGGTGGTGCCCTGTGAGGGCAGCTAGGTGGCTTAGTGGATAGAGCACTGGGCATGGAGTCCAGAAGATCTGAATTCAAATCCAGTTGCAGACACCTACTAGCTGTGTGAACCTGGGAAAATCACTTAAGCTCTGTTTCCCTTAATTCACTGGAGAAGGAAAAGGCAAACTACTCCAGTATCAACGTGTTGTAGTCAATGGGGTCACAAAGATTTGGACACCACTGAATGGACTGAACGACAATATAAGTGCCCTGTAGGGTAGGGACCATGTCTTATACTGCTTTGTATTTCTAATGCCTCATACAGATACTTACACATAGTAGTCATCCAATAAATATGCATGGATCATAATGTGTTTATGATTTCAATTTCAGGAAAGAGTGGTAAAGACAAGTTTCTTGTTGTGAGAGAAGAAGATACCATGTTACTGGACCTAGAGAGTTAAGAAGAGCATTGATGATAGTAGGACAATCAAGGGGAGAAGAGATTATGGGTGGGATATTAAAGACAGTCTCTCTTAATTTCAGTCAATTTCTCCTGATTCACAGTTTTGCTTAGAGTTGGACTTGTTTCCCTTTCCAGACCATACCAGCTGTGCCCCATCCCTGCCCTACTTCCCCCAGTCCAACCAAAAAGACCTTGAAAATATATTCCAGTCTCTTCCATAGCTGGATAGTCTGTTGTTGTTCATTCATTCAGTCGTGTCTGACTCTTCTGACTCCATTTGGGCTTTTCTTGGCAAAGATTCTGGAGTGGTTTGCCATCTCCTTTTCCAGCTCTTTTTACAGATGAGGAACTGAAACAAAAAGGGTTAAATGACTTGCCCAGGGTCACACAGCTAGTGTCTGAGGCTGAATTTGAACTCAGTCTTTCTAACTCTGGACCAGGCACTTTATCCACTGTGCCACTTAGTTGATGGATAATCAGTATCCTAACCAAATTCTCTCCTAATGCAACCTATTGTCCCATCAACTTTTCTTTTTTCATTGCCCAATGACACTGTAAATTAATATTGTTTGCAGTCTCCTAGTCCCCAGCTCTTATTCAAATGAAGTACCCTAAAGCCATACCTCCCCCAACTTATACTTGTAAAGTTAATTGTTTGAACCTGAGTAAGACATATTTATTGCTATTAAGTACAATCTTCTTAAATACAGCCCAGTGTTCTAGCCTGTTGAAATATTTTTTAATATCCACTCCATCATACAACCTATTGGTTGGATTCAATCTGTGCCTTCTAGTTCATCATCTGAAAATTTAACCAGGATGTTTCTGCTTTTAATGAAGCCATTGATGAAAGTGTTAAACAGAGTCAATCAATCAATAATTAACGTTTATTAAGCATCTATAATGTGCCAGGCACCATGCTGGGGAATACAAAGAAAGATGAAAGACAGTCCCTGTCTTCAAGGAGCTCACATTCTACTGGGGGAAGGCAACATATGAAAAGAATTTGAGAAGGAGTAAAGGGAAGGGTACCTGACTCAGGGGCATGATGAAGTCCTGTGGTCAGGCAAGGAGATGATATGAGGGTTTCAGGTTTGTTTTTAACTTGCAGAATGATTAATTTCTGGAGATCATGAAGTCCAGGAAAGCAGCTAGGCAGAAAACAATGAAGTCAATTCCCTTTTACAGTGAAGGATTGGGGAGGAGCTGTCCAATATCCACCCTTCTCTACCTTATCCAATCAAGTTCAGTTCAATATAGAACCCTCAGGCAGTTCATTTGACACTTCTTTTGACTTGACCATTCAGCTACTTCTCAATCAACCTAATTATATCATTTCTTAACCTGCATCTCACTTATTTATCTACAAGTCCAGCAGGTGAGATTTTGTGAATTGCTTTGCTGAAATCTCGGTACTTTATATTTTAAAAAAAAAATTTATTTATTTACTTTTAGTTTACAACATTTAGTTCCACAATCTCTTGAGTTCCAAATTTTCTCCCCCTTCCTCTCCTCCCCTCCCGCCCCCATGGTGGCATGCAATCCAATGTAGTTTCTACAAATACCTTCACATTAAACAGTAGTCAAATTGTAAAGAAGGATTATATTGGTAGATTATATTTATAGCATTTTTCTAATCTACTTTACCAAGAAAGAAAATGAGTTTAGTTTGGCATGACCTATTCTTTTCAAAAATTTTTTTCAATGAATAAAAATCTATTCTCTTCCTCTCTTCCCCCCATATCTTCCCTCCCCTCACTGGGGAGAAAAGGTAGAAAAAACAAAACCCTTGTTGCAAATATGTATAGTGAAGCAAAGCACATTCCCAATTGACCATGTCCAAAAAATGTCTCAATCTTTATCCTTAGTCTATCACTTCTCTCTTAAGAGGCCATAGTCCAATAAGTATTTTTAGTTGTATTGATCAGAGTTCTTAAGTCTTTCAGAGTTTTTTTGCTTTGCAATGTTGAAAACTATTTGCTCTGCTCACTTCACTCTGTATCAGTTTATTCAAGTTTTCTCTAAAACAGTTCCCTTATTTCTTACAGTACAATTCTATTGCATTTATATGCCATAATTTATTCAATTATTCCCCAATTGATGAATGTTCCTTAGTTTCCATTTCTTTATTTTTCCATTTCCTTTTACAAAAAGAGCTGCTATAAATATTTTGCACACATGGGTCCTCTTCTTCTTTGTTTAATCTCTTTGGGAATGGGCCTAGTAATCTTATTCCTGGGTCAAAGCCCTTGCGTAGTTTAGTAACTTGGGGGGCAGAGTTCTGAATCACTTTGCAGAATTGCTCATCCAGGTCATAGCTCCACTAACAATGCAATAGTAAATCTGGGCCTTGTGATCTGAAGTTATCACATCTTTTAGTTTCTCCCTCTTACCTTGGTTTGTTGTTCAGTCATTTCAGTAACTCTTGGCAAAGATACTGAAATGGTTTGTCATTTTCTTCTCCAGCTCATTTCACATATGAGAAAACTGAGGCAAATGGGGTTAAATGACTTGCCCAGGGTTATACAGCTAATAAGGCCAGATTTGAACTCTCAAAGATGAATCTTCCTGACCTTGATCTGCTGAGCCACCTGGTTGCCTCTTACTTTGGGTATTAACTTCTTTTTAATCTGTGTTTTGTCCATTTTTCTTGTCATGTAGGCCCACTAATTCTAGACATTCCCTATATTCACCTACTCCTCTACTGGAGGCCATAGTCCAGATAGAACAGAAGCCAAATAAGAGTTGTCTCTAGTTCTTCCTTCTGTCCAATCATCAATTATCATCGAATATATTTTGAGCATTAGATATATCTTTTATCCTCTTTTCCTAGATACACTTAAAAAAAAAACCCAAAGCTGAAAGAAATGAAGTATTTACAAGGTACAAGTGGGTCACTCTCAATTTAGAGCCTTTTATAATCTGTGAATATCATTCCAGGTATAAGCCACTTAAAGTTACGAATTCTTTAAAAACAGTGCAACCACTCAGAGTCTGACAGGACAATTGTCTTTGTTCCTTTCCTCTAATATTCCATAATTTCATCAAGTGGATTGAAGGGATACAATTAATCAGAGTTCCAAATCAACACCATCCCTTCTTCCACATAGATTTGCTCGTCATCTGCATAGTGCCTACTATGTGCAAGATACTGTGTTGGAAACTGGAGACACAACTCCAGTTCCAAATGTAGAAGGCTGATCAGAGGAATTCCATAATGAGTTTACAGGGCTTTTCTCTAGATCTTTTATTATATCTTCCTATAAATGATATGGATATTCTTCTTTGAAGGATTGAGATTTGGGCACCTGTCCATTGGGATACCATGCCCATCAGGATCTATTGGATTATACTACTAATAGATTACCTCCTTAAATATCATCTCTAGTGGATGAATTGGTTAGTTTGGATTGTTGAGAGACAATACCAACAGAGGTTGTGCTGGGTGAAATAGGATAATATTAGTAAAGCACTTAACATATATAGTGTCTGGCACATAGTAGGTTCTATATAAATGTTTATTTTCTTTCCCCCTAGATCTATAAAAGGGAGTTTTTTTTAAAATTGCAAATTCAGTCCCCTTTTCTGGTTTCAGAGAGAATTGAGAGCTGAAAACAGAATTTATTGTCTGAAAGGCTATACACATTGGCACAGCCATCAAGATATTGAGTGACCATGCACTCTTACTCCCACCCTGGAAATGGTAGCAGGTGGAAGAGCAGTGAAATATTAAAAATAAAAAATTCCTGGGCCACAACTTCTTTGGACTTAGCCCCAGAGAAATGGTATTAGGGCCATGTTGTAATTGTACATGGCATCAACCAGCTGCCTCTGGAGAGGGAAATGATATAGTCAAGTAGTGGGAGTTCCTGAATTCCACTAGGGGAAAGAGGACTTCCTGGATAGTACCATGTTCCTAGAAGCTTCTGGAATCCAGCCCTTTTTTGGAGAGAATGAGTGGGGAAGTGTGCTTGGACAGTGTCAGCTTTTGGAGGGAAAAAGTTCTTAGAAGTCATTCTTCCTGGAAGAGATAGAGTTGCTGGGCAGTACAAGCCTCTTGAAGACAAAATGATCATGTATAAGACCTCAGAGATGAAGGAGTAGTTAGGAAATTATCCACAATATGGAAGAATAGACTTCTGAATTTTGCTTTCCAATATTAATGAGTTATTTGGACAGTATAAAGGGAAGGTGATTGACTCTTGTAAACACTCTCAGGAGGTGGGTAACATCACTGATTTTCTTGAATCATGATTGGTCATTGCTTTGATCAGAGTTCTGGTCTTAATTGTTTTTCTTCACAGTGTTGTTTTTGTATAAATTGTTTTCTGGTTCTGCTCACTTTTGCCTACATTGATTTATACAAGTCTTTCCCCAGATTTCTCTAAAATCATTCCTTTTTTCATTTTTTACAACATAATATTATGTTACATTCATATACCACAATTTGTTCAGCCATTCCCCCAATCAATGGCTGTCTCCCTCATTCCCAGTTCTTTGTCAATACAAAAAGAGCTGCTATAAATACTTTTGTGCATTTAGGTCCTTTTCTTCTTGTATCTTTTGGGGGGCATAGACATAATAAGTGGTAACATTGGGTCAATGATACCGGGTCAAAAATTAGTGACTTTTGGGGCGTAATTCCATATTGTTTTCCAGAATGACTGGACCAATTCACAGTTCTACCAATAGTGTATTGATGTACCCGTTTTCTAGTTGCTCCTTCAACAATTGTCATTTTCCTTTTCTGCGATTTTTTTTTTCAAATCTCATGGATATGAGGTAGAACCTTAGAAATGTTTTATTTACTTTTTTTTTATTATTAGTGATTGGAACATTTTTATGTGTTTATATGTAAATTGTATTTCTTCCCTTAAGAATTACCTGCTTATATCCTTTTACCTTTTACCTATTGGGGAAGGAATACCCTTGTTTTTATGTATTTAAATCAGTTCCTTTTATGTTTTGGGTATGATCCCTTTATCAGATAAACATGCACAAATTTTTCCCTGGTCAACTATTTCCCTTCTGACTTTAGCTGAGTTGGTTTTGTTTATGCAAAACCTTCTTAATTTTCTGTAATCAAAATTGTCCATTTTATCTTCTGTGTTATTCTCTTTCTCTTATTTGATAATGAACTTTTCACCCTATACATAGTTGCTATAGATATTTTATTATATATGTTATATATAGATATATTTATATATAGATAGACATAGATATTATTAATTCCAAATTCTAATTTGTTTATGATATGACTTTATCTCAAAGTCCTATATCTGTTAGAGATAATTGTGTTGTATAGACATTGTATATTCATCTAAACCTAATTTATTTTGCACTGCTTTGCCATTTTTCCATCAGGTTTTGTTGAACAGTGAGCCTTTGTGACAGTAACTGAGGTTTTATCAAACATTATACTACTATGTTCCTTTGCTTCTGTAGGTTGTAAACTTGTTCCACTGATTGATTTTTCCATTCTTTAATCAGTACCCCAATTTTTTTTATGATTATTGCTTGTTAGTTGATTGGTTGTTGTCCTTAGTTCTCAAAGAGGACTAAGATGACATCACAATGCTAGAGTCAAGTTACAGTATGTCTGACTACGGCTGATCAGACCAATGTGAATTTGGAATGATCTACCACAGGTCAGGCACAAATAGCCATGTGCACATTTGGGTTGGATTCTCTAAATTTGTGCATCTATTTTCTTTTGAGCTACTTGAATTCTGCTTTGCTCGTAGAGCACAGTTCCTTCTCTGATGAGGGCACTCATGCTGGGTCTCCCATGTCACACAGTCAGTTCCAAAGTTCCTAAGAGACCTTGAGAGTATCCTTCTCTTGCTTCTTCTGACCACCATGTGAGCACTTGTTAGCATTTGTTGCTTGTTAGTATAGTCACTAGGCTCGTACACTTTGCACTTTCTTTCATTATTTTCTTTGCCATTCTTTACCTTTTGTTCTTCCAGGTGAATTTTCTTATTATTGTTCTAGCTCTATAATATAATCCCATTCCTAACTTAATTGGTATGGCGCTGAATAAGTAAACTTAAGTCATGTTGTCATTTTTAATTGTGTTGGCCTAGCCCAACCAATTATTTTCTCTCCAGTTATTCAGGTCTGTCTTTATTTCTGTAGACTTTTTTGTATTTGCATTCATACAGTTTCCTGTCTGGGCCTCAGTAGGTGAATTCCCAAATATTTTATACATTCTGCAGTTATTTTGAATGGAATTTCTTTTTCTGTCTCTTCCTGCTAGGCTTTGTTATATGTTTAGCTAACATTTTATTTAAAATTTTTGCATTGATATTCTGTAGAGATATTCATTAATCTTCATGTTTTGTCTCTTTCTATTTTATGTATGAAGATGCTAGATATATTATAGAAAGAACTTGGTAGGATCCCTTCTTTTCATAATTTTACAAGCAAGTTATAT
>JAQQSV010003254.1:0-16539 GCA_028646515.1 Pseudochirops corinnae | reverse complement strand
TTTTTTTTTTTCATTTCCTGTTTAACTTTCTTGTGCTTCTTATGAGTCTCAGATTTGGAGATCAAATTTTCTGTTCAGCTCTGGTCTTTCATCAGTAAAGTTTAAGAGTCCTTTATTTCATTGAATATCCATATTTTATCCTGAAAGATTATGGTAAATTTTGTTGAGTATTTGATTCTTGGTTATAATTTAAGCTCCTTTACCTTCCACAATATCATATTTCAGTCCCTCGTATCCTTTAATGTAGAAGCTGCTATGTAAACTGGCAATGTAAACCTGACTGTAGTTCCCTGATATTTGAATTGTTTCTTTTTATCTGATTGTAGTATTTTCTCCTTGGCCTGATAATTCTGGCAATTGGCTACAATATCCCTTGGGATTTTTATTTGAGGATCTCTTTCAGGAGCTGATTGGATTCTCTCATTGACTATTTTACTCTAAGATTCTCAGATACCAGGTGAATTTTTCTTGTTAATTTCTTGAAAAATGATGTATAGCTTTTTTTTTTTACTTTTTATTATGGCCTTCAGGTTGACTAATAAATTTTAAATTATCTCTCCAGTATCTATTTCCCAGCTAAGCTGTTTTCCAATGAGGTATTTTTCATTTTCTTCCATTTTTTTTCATTCTTTTGATTTTGTTTGACTGATTCTGCATGTCTCATAGTCATTGGCTTCCATTTGCTCAATTAAAAATTTTAAGGAATTATTTTCTTCAGTTAGCTTTAGTACCTCCTATTTCACTTGACCAATTCTACTTTTAAATGAATTGTTTTCTTCAGTGATTTTTTTGTGCTTTCTTTTGCAGCATATTGATGGTTTTTTTCATAATTCTCCTGAATAACTCTCATTTCTTTCCCCAATTTTTCTTCTACCTCTCTTACTTGATTTTTAAAAGCTTTTTTTGAGATCTTCCAAGAGTGTTTGGTTCTGAAACCAATTTGTATTCCCATTTCCAGTTTCACATACAAGCAGTGTGACATTGTTGTTCTCTTCTGAGTTTGTGTTTTGATGTTCCCTGTTACCAAAGTGATTTTCTATGGACAGGGTTCTCTTCTATTTCTTAATCATTTTCAAGCCTACTATGAGACTTTTTTTAAAATTAAAATTTATATTTATTTTTAGTTTACAACATTCATTTCCACAAGATTTTGAGTTAAAATTTTCTCCTCATCTTTCCCCTACCCACCACCCCAAAACAACGATCCCACTGTATACCCCCTCCTCCAATCTGCTCTTTCCTATATCCTTCTCCAACTCCCCTCCAACTTTCAAGTACTGCAAGATGGATCTCTATACCTTGGTGCCTGTATATCTTATTTCCCAGTTTCGTGTAAAATAACAATAATAATAATTTTAAACATTTGATTTTAAAACTTTGAATTCCAGATTCTTTCTCGTCTTTCCTCATCACCCACCCTTACTGGGAAGATAAGCAATTCAATATAGGTTGTACATGTGTAGTTATGCAAAAGATTTCCACAGTGGATATGTTGTGAAAGACTGACTATATTTCACTTCATCCCATCCTGCCCCCCACTTGTTCTATTTTCCACTTTGACCCTGTCCTTTTTCAAAAGTGTGTGCTTCTAAATACCCTCCTCCCCCAATCTGCTCCCCCTTCTTATCCCCTTCTCTTATCATGCACCCTCTTATCCCATTCCCCCCTACTTTCCTATAGGGTAAGACACCCAATTTAGTGTGTATGTTATTCCCTCCTTAAGCCAAATTCAATGAGAGTAATATTGACCCTTTTCCTTTTGCCTTCCTGTTCTTCCCCTCCATTGTAACAGTTTTCCTTTACCTCTTTTATATGAGTTAATTTACCCTATTTTGTCTCTCCCTATCTCTTCTCATTATATTCCTCTTTCACCTCTCAATTTTATTATTTAAATATTATCCCTTCCTGTTCAATTGATCCTGTGCCCTCTGTCTATGTATACCCGTACCCATATATAGACACTCACATATGTATTCATACACACATACACCCTCCTATATAGACACATATATGTATGTATACATATATGCATACACACATACAAACGCATACACACATATACACACACACATTTATATTCCCTTCAGCTATCCACATATTGAGAAAATTTCACATGTAACAATTTCATTTTTCTATGTAGGCATGTAAATAATTCAACTTTGATAAGTTCCTTATGATTTCTTTTCCATGTTTACCTTCCAATGCTTCTCTTGCTTCTTGTATTTGAATGTCAAATTTTCTATTCAACTCTGGTTTTTTCATCAAGAATGCTTGAAAGTCCCCTATTTCATTGAATGACCATATTTTCCTCTGAAACATTATACTCAGTTTTGCTGGGTAAGTGATTCTTGGTTTTAATTCTAACTCTTTTGATCTCCAGAATATCATATTCCAAGCCCTTTAATCCCTTAATGTAGAAGCTGCTAGATCTTGTGTTATACTGATTGGGTCTCCATAATATTCAAATTGTTTCTTCTTGGCTGCTTGTAATATTTTCTCCTTGATCTCAGAACTCTGGAATCTGAGTATAATAGTTCTAGCAGTTTTCTTTGTGGGATCTTTTTAAAGAGGCAATAGGTGAATTCTTTCAATTTCTATTTTCCCCTTGGATTCTAGAATATGATGGCAATTTTCCTTGAGAATTTCTTGAAGCATGATTTCTAGATCCTTTTTTTTTTTTGATCATGGCTTTCATGTAGTCCAGTAATTTTTAAATTATCTCTTCTGTATCTATTTTCCATGTCAGTGGTTTTTTCCAATGTGATATTTCACATTGCCTTCTATTTTTCATTTGTTTCAATCTGTTTAATAATGTCTTGATTTCTCATAAAGTTATCAGTTTCCATTTGCTCTAATCTAATTCTGCAGGAATTATTCTCTTCAGTGAGCTTTAGACATTCTTTTTCCATCTGGCAAATTCTGCTTTTTAAGGCATTCTTCTTCTCATTGGCTTTTTGGGCCTCCTTTGCCATTTGAGTTAATCTATTTTTTAAGGTGTTATTTTCTTCAATCAGGTTATTGACTCTCTTTTCATGCTTTTCTTGAATCATTCTCATTTCTCTTCTCAATTTTTCTTCTACTTATCTTACTTGATTTTCAAAATCCTTTTTGAGCTCCAAAATGGCCCATAAGCAGTTCATATTTTTCTTGGAAGCTTTTGGTGCCAGAGTGCTGATTTTATTGTCTTCCTCCCATTCCATGCTTTGATCCTTTTTGTCCCCAAAAAAGGAATCTAAGCTTTGATTGCTGTGCTTGCTTTGCTTCCTTTACTTGCTCATATTGCCACTCAATGTTTTGACTTTTGATCTGTTTGCCAGAGAGGAGAGTTTTGTCCCAAATTGCTGACTTTTTTGCAGCTGCTGGACCTATTAGTTGGGTGCCCCCACAAGCTCTGGTTCACTCGTCACAGACCTCAGGACCAACATCCAAGACTGCAATCCAGATCCAGGTCAGTTAAAGCAAGAGTTATTACCCTCTGAATGGCTTGCTTGGTACCCTTAAAATCTTCAGGAGCTCTGAAGCAGTCACATGAAGGGGGCTGCAGGTCCATTGTGCCTCTGGTACTTCTTGCTCCTTGGACAGAGGCCGGACTGCACTATGTCCCCCCGGTTCCAACAGAGTTCCACACTAACATTTTATTTTGTCTTTGGCATTTATGGGTTGATATTTCTGGAAATTGCCACAGCTGATATTGATCCAGTCTCTTGAAGTCCACTCCAGCTGCTACTATTTGGGGCCACCCTGGGGCTAAAATTGTGGCCTCCATTGGTGCTGAGCTGATGTTATGGGAATCTAAAGATGTTTTCCAGCCCTAGGCCCTTTTATAGGCTTAAGTGACCCTGAGAACCTTCTCTGAGTTGAAAATATACTCTGCCCCCAAATAGGCTGAATGTGATCACATGGAGCCTGTGGTAGGAAGCTTGTTTTTCAGGAATGCCCACACCTTATTACTTTGTGATTGGGCAGTGGGTCAAGAGGGTTGTGACATTCTCTGATTCAGGAGAAGGCTATATATCCCCTGATGTGTGTTTTTGTTTTGGGGCTCACTTTGGAAAGAGCTGTGTGATTTGGCCAGACAAGACTCTGAGAAGCCTTTGAGCGTCCCGGCTTTGAAAACCCAGATGTTGGTGCTTCCCTCTCTGGTAACTAACTAGGTATGGATGTGACAGTCAGATGGCTGGAAGCCCATTTGCTAATCTGTTTCTTTGTCTGCTTGTGACTTCTGTTTGTATTCTCTGAAGTTCAGGGTGTTGACTTTTACCTTTGAACTAAGTAAATGATATATGTTTGATTGATTAAAGTAAGATTGTTGACCCATTTTGAGTTGTATTCCTTTAGAATAGCAGATCTAAGAACCTGTGCTAGCAGCCATCCTGGGTATGCTAAGGTGTTTGCTGCTTTACCTGGGCTCCCAGCATGCTGATGATGGACTTCTTCTCTTCCACACTTCCTCTCTGCCTGCCTGGCTACCGTCAGTGGGAGATTTATTTCTCTTTGTCACTTTGTTCTGTAGCTCTAAAATTTGTTTAGAGTCATATTTTATAGGTATTTGAGGTGGTTATGGGGAGAGCTCATGGAGTTTTCTTACTTCTATGCCACCATCTTGGCTGTACTATGAGACTTTTGAAGTTTGTCCCTGCTCCTGGGAAAGGAGGCACTGTCCCAAACTTTATGTTCTGGGGCCAACAGCCTGGTCACTGCCTTTCTTCCCTGGGGCCTCAGGTGCTTGTGGCTTACCTACTGGGGCATCCCAGCTTAGTCACATCTGTTTTGTTGGGGTTCCAGTACTTGTAATTTGCTTTCTGTGTTGGGCCTGGATGCCTTACTGCTGGCCTGCTGAGCCAGGACCTAGGGAACTCAATTGTTGATTTGTGCTATGGCTAAGAGACTCTGCCTGGCTCACTCATATGCCATTTGCACTGGGCTGTACTCTCCTTTTACTGAAGTGACACAGACCTTTCCTGAAGTTGTTCTAAATTATCTTAAGCTATAAAATTGTTTCACTCCAACTTCTTGTGGATTTTGTCACTCTAGAATACATTTAGAGGTTTGATTTAACATTGTTTCTGAGGGAAACTGGGGACAGCTTAGGCTACTCCCTGGTTTCTCTCTGCAATCTATCTTTATTTCATCTCCCTTTTTATTTGCTGAGTTATTTTTGAACATTGGAACTCCCATTGATCGGAAGATTTAGAGCTCTAGTCCAACAATTTCTCTTTGAGAGGGGAATATTGAAGTCCAGAGATAGACCAATATCTCACAGATTCAGAATCCAGTTCATCTGATTCAATATTCAGTGCCCTGCTTGGCCTGTTGCATCATACTTTGTCTTTGTGTGACAACTTTGTAAAGCATTTTCCTAACTCTAAGTTCCTGTATTCTTTGGTTTGCATACCACAGACAGAATACCTGTTATAATACATCAAAGGAATGTGATAAAAATGTTATGTTCTTCAGAACTTCAATATTAGGAATTAGGAATATATAACATTCATCAATGATGATTTTTAAAAATTAAGTTCTTGCTCAATTATAGCTAACTCTTGATCATTCACATTGCAGATTGTACATTTTTCCCTCTTGCCTGCCTTATGGATAGCTTATTTCTCATTGTCACTTATGCCAGGGTATAATTAGAAAAAAAAAATAAAAGGAAATTAAACACAGTCTAGTGAATTTTGATCGTTTTTAGCAATTCTCTTTTCTATTTGAAGATATTTATTTTGGTGGAAGATTTACCTAAAATGTTAAAAATAACAGTTTCTTTTATATGCTGAATATGTGCTATCACCATCTATCTTTAAAACATATAACCAAGAATTACATATACATGGTACTTCTTATCACGTTTTTAAATAAAGATGGAAATAAGTTATAGGCAATTTCTTTTTTTTGTAACCATTCCAGTTACATTCTTTCAGCATGAGTGGAAAAGGTTGCAAAAAAGTAAAGGTTTGACTTAGAATTTATGGGAAACTTGTTGAAGAAAAAGGTCACAAACTCTTAAATTTGGTTGGTGTCTCAGAAGCTATCTAATTCAATTCATATCTGAACAGGTATTACTTGTCGAGCACTCCTGATATACGGTCCTCTTGTCTTTGCTTAAGGACTTTAAATATGGAAGAACTGATTATCTCCTGACAGCTCAATACAGTTTTGAAGAGATCTTATTACCAGTATGGTTAGAAATTTTTTTTCATCTTACACTCAAGCAAAATCTATTTCTTTGATAAGTACTACATTTTAATTCAATTAAACTCAAAAAGAATGTACCAGATAATGTGCTAAATCAGCGGTTCTCAACCTATGGGTCGCGACCCCTTTGAGAGTGGAACAACCCTTTCACAGGGGTCACAGGGGCCACCTAAGACCACTGGAAAACACATACTTCCAATGGTCTTAGGAACGAGACATTGCTCCTCTATCCATCTCCAGGTGGGTCTGCCCACATGCAGATATGCCCACATATGAGTATTAAAGGGTCGCGGCATTAGGAAGGTTGAGAACCACTGTGCTAAGTGCTGGTATTGGGAAGAAAAAAATGTAAACTTCTTCCATGCTTTATAAGCTATATTCTATTTAGGGAAATAATATGTGCAAAGATACATAAATCCAAAATATATACAAAATAAGTAGAATATTATTCTCAGGGTGGTGAGAAGAAGCATTAATAAAGGCTAAGAAAATATATATCATAATGTCTTTACATTTCATAGTTTTCAATGGAGATTGCCCAGCACTCTGAACCCCAAAGTCTTTGAAATGGTAATACATGTAGCCCAGTGTTAAATGTTTAAACAGCAGAAATCAGTTCATTTCATCAATGGTCATGACATTAAAATAGAGGCAATATCATCCACTTTGCCTCTGAACGATAAAGACCATGAGACCTTTTCATCTGACTTGAGGTTGAAAGCTTTCATATGTATAGTTGCCCCTATTAAAATGTAAATTACTTGAGAGTAGGAAAGAAGAGAACACACATTTATGAAGTGTCCATTTATGGGCCATGCAGCATGCTAAGCATTTTACAATTATCTTATTTGATCCTCACAATAACCCTGTGAAGGATGTGATCTTATTTCCATTATACAGTTTACATTACTGAGGCAAGCAGAGATTGTAACTTTTCCAGGGTAATACAGCTAGTAAATATCTGAGGCCAGATTTAACTCAGGTATTTCTAACTCTACAGTGAGCACTCTACAATGCTTTACTTAGCTACTTCTAGTGCAGTAACATTTTAAAAAATAAATTTATATCTCTAGTGCTTACCTATTAGTTTGCAATATAATAAATACTAATTCTTAATTAACTGATTGAAAGGACTATTTCAAACGTAAATAATAATTCTGTTGGTTGGGGATAATAACTGAAGACATATTGAATATGTCAGAGGTATATCTTGTATACATAGCTTTCAAGATGTGAATTCAAACCTAGAAATGGATCTGCAAATGTATTCTGTCCTACTTGTTTTCTATTTTCAAATATGTCTTTTGGAAGATGAAAAGATTGCCCCTGTCTGCACATTCTATTTTGTTTTGTAGGGAGAACTTTCTATTTATGAGACAAGAAGAAGCTTGTTTTATGGGCTTCAGGCTCATTGGACCAATTACACAGCTGGTATGTTCTTTGGTGCTCACCACTTGCCCATACAGCTGTGAAATTTGGACTTCATACTGCTTTCACATATGAAGACTTGCCAGTTTCCTATACACCATGCTCTATGTAATGCAACATGACATGGCAAGTTAATATTACAAGTATAATAATGCTCCATCTATGAAATAACAGGATAGAATTCAAGACACCAACATGTTTTTGTGCAAATGGCCATAGAATAGAAATTAAGAACATAATAATCTGGAACACACTTTCTTGGTCAGGCACTGTGAAGCACTATGCCCATTTAGTGGCATAAAGTTTCTGTTAAGGCTAATTTAAAGAAACAAATCTGCCTCAGCTGCCAGGCCTGTCAGTTGAGTGATCAACTGCTCTGTGTGACATTCAAAGAAGGCATAGTGCCATCTGCCAATTAAAGATCACATGCAGCTAGCAGTGGACAAAATGGAAACTTGCAAAACGTGGTCTGACAGGATAAAAAAATTTCACTTGACAATGACTCTGACTGATAAATCAGACTACCTTCTCAACAGTAAATACATCAGTGGTGACATCTGTCAATTTATGGTTCAGTTGATATGTAATCAGTTCTGCAGGAAATATTTAGGATAACTACTTTTTTTCTCCCAATTCCTATCATCTCTGAAACCTAGAAATTTTAATGCCTTTACCTAGTCATGTTTATAACATTTGTCTTTATTACTAATTTTATATTTTAATTGCCCCATTGGTATAGGGATTAAAATGCATTTGTAAGTGAGAATCTAAAAATCTAGTTTGGAAAAAGTGATCAGCATGAGAGAAAAGGTATCTTGTAAGGTCATCATTATCACTGAAGCCCTGAGCAATGTTTATGAAAGAAGGAAAAAAAAAGAGAAAAATTAAAGAGGAAAAGTGATAATTTGATATGGGAGATTTAAAAGTTTGAGGGTAGAAGTGACTAAGTAGAGAAAAATGCACAAATAAGGAGTGGATACTTATAGTATTTTATATGAAATAAAAGAAAGAATACCTGTTCAAAAAGAAATATTTCAGGGGAACAGAGCTCTGTGAATCATATCAAGATTTCTTAGAGTTAAAAAAAAATATTGCAGACCAATGGATTTTTTAAAAAGAACTTAGCATAACCATAAAACTGCTGGAGAAAAATCAAGCATTTTTAAATGTTTGGCTTTTAGCTAAGAATATGATTTAATGACCAATAAAATTTTACTTTGGAAATTTATTTATATTGGTTCAGATATGAATAGCTTCACTACTTAAAAACCAACTAATAGGCTGTCAGTGATCAGTAATAATTACTAGCAGTAAACCGTAAATAGTTGAAAATAAGTGGCCATTGAAGCTCATTTAGGGTTAGTGTTAGGTATGATATCATTTAACAGCTTTATTAATGATCTGGAAAAGGTAGTAAATGACTTGTTAACAAAATTTGCAGATGACTCTGTCTATGAGGATTTTCCTTATAATAGTGTATAACAGTTATTCCATATTATTTTAACTTACAATTTACCAATGAGACTAATATTTTTTGTTGACACAGTATTACAGAATTAATAAGAAGAAATAAAATTGAGAAATGCATTTAAAAGGTATCAGAGGTATCAGAAAAGAACATCTGCTTGCACATGGAAATTTCTGGATGAGTGATACTATGATGAATATGCTACATCACATTCAGACTTTTCATTCAATAAACAATGGGATATATCATTTGCATTTGACTAGATATTTTTAAATTTATAAGTAAACATTTAATTACTTATTAATTCAATTACTTATCCATAGCTCACTTCTCCCACTGTATAATTCATTATTTTTATTATGCTCCAATGTCAATAACTGTTAATGGGAGAAAAACTATAATTTTTTGGATTGGAACTCCTGTTCCAATCCCTTAGGAACCAATACCAAGAAACCAATCACTTCAGTTTAATATTGTATAGATATGTTTTAGATTCAATTCAATACAATACACATTTCCTAACTATTGGAGGGATGGCAGTGTGTTTTCCCTGAAATCCAAGATTTTTTCTTATTTTTTATAGTAGCCAACAGAATACAATGTATGTCATGGTTTCTGATTCCAAATGCTGTTTCATCAGATTGAATAAGCATTAGAACTATGGTATACCTATCTATATCCAACTATCTACATCTATCTACTTACATACATTTCCCCCCTTACATACATCAACATACATATCACTGTCGATTCATTACAATACTATTCAATTATTTCATTTCTAGTAAGGAAACATTGAATCCTAAAATGGTTTTCCTAAATATTTTAAGAAATTAATGGAAAAAATCAATTTATACCTTACCTTAATGATCTGGATATCTTACCTAATTTTTTTTTGTAGAAGTACTGGCAATGTGCATGTCTGACATTTATAGAAATGTTCCCCTCAATGATCTTTCATTTTGGGATTCCAGTTGAGTCAGTGTCAGACCTAGTGGTACCCACACAGGTGGATTAGCAAATCAGCACTTAGCTTTCTATCAAGTAATGTTTTGAAGACATTATATCATATGTGTGCTTATGGAAGAGAGCAAATAAGATCTCTTGAGTTAATTGGGGAATGAAATAAAATTATACAATGGAGAGATAATACTGATATAATTTTAAAGTGAGGTTTTTTTCTTAATGTAGTCCCAAATTATATATGGTTAATCATCATGAGCACAATTATATTTGTGGTACAACTAAAAAAACTCAATAGAGATGATCCTGTTTAATTAAGACACAGGACTATCCAATATGTGGTCAAGTTAATTCTGTTATCATAACAAGTAGTTATGGCAATGTGGTTTCCTTTCTATTCCTTTTTGACTACTCCAATTCCATCTCTGATAAACAGCTACCTTCCTCACAAAATTATTTCAGTATCAATTACATTGAATCAGAAAAAAGGCATGTGGAGAGCACTTCAGTACATATCCAAGATACAACTGGAAGAATAAAATTATCCTTGCTCTAGGGAAGCTCACATTCTAATGAAGGAGATCACAAAGATAAAAGATTTTAAACTGTATAATGTTCTAAGGCAGATGGAAAAAAAATTCATGGCATGCTGTGGCAAAGCAAACAGCAATGAATGACATGAAAACAATTGACAATTGCAAGGACTTTGGTGACAAGTACCTTCTATTCTAGATTTCCTGTAGCTGTGATTGTATTACTTGCCAAAGGAGTTTCTGGACAAAATTATCATGGGGGGGTTACTTCCCAGGACTGTGACTTTCAGTCCTATACATTAATCTAGGGATTATTTTACTATCAGACACAGTTAGTTGGCAAATAGTATTGGTGGTGGAGACAAAGGTGGAAACTTTCTCTTATCTCCCCTTACCATGAATTCACCTTTAGGGTTGTATAGACAAGGTGGAATCAAGACTAGTGGTCTGGCAGAACACTTGAATTTGGTGTTCTGGATTGTGTCTTTCTCATTCTCAGGGATGGTAGTCATGGTTTGACTTTCCTGGCATAAGCTGTCTCCTTTCTCTGCCTCAGGATGCCTAGCTAGGTTGCCTTTCCTGCCCAATAAGTGTCAGTTAATGAAAATGACTGGACCATCTATCTTGAATGATGCTTGCAGGAAGCTGGACTGAAAGTAGAACTCATGGCTTGAAGAATACTACTATTTTCAAGGCAGAGTTTTGGGCTATCTCCAATGGGATCTAAGAAGAGGTAGCATTCAAGGTAGCAATAGTGGTTTGATTTTCCTGAAATAAGCTACCACAAAAGTATTGTAGACTCTCATCACCTGTTTGGAAAATTATAATTTCCTAATAGTTCTTTCAATCTCTACTCCTTTCCCCTTCCAAACCATTCTTTATATTCCTGCAATATTTGTCTTCCATCACATTTTTATTTTCACTAACTTCATTTGAAAATTCTTAGCATTTCCTTCAATGATTTTTAGAAGGAAAAAAAATTGGTCTAAAGAGGGGTCCATAGTCTTCACTAGATTGTCAAAGAAGTTCACCACAAACACACACACACACATGCACACACACACACACACATTTCAAACCTCAATTATTTGTATGATCTTGGTTGGTGATCTTATCAATGCCTGAAGATGTTATGATCATGTATATGAATATGATTCCTAAATCTATGTATCTGGCCCTTACTTCATTCCTGAGCTCTTATTATCTACCCAGAAGTAACTCTGTGATATCTTGAAATAGATGTCCAGTAAGCATATGAAGCTCAATATATCTAAAACAAAATATTTTACCTTTCTCTAACCCTCCTTTCTTCCAAAATATTCTATTATTATTATCATTTTTAGTTTCACATTAACTGTTTCTTTCTTGGCTTAAAACCTAAGCATTACAGTTGAAAAAGAAATCCATTTTGATGTGGTACGGCAATCTTCTCTGTTGAAATCTAAATTCCTCTTCATCCTTGGTATAATTTATTCCAAGAAAAAAGAATAGAAATATATTTATTTAAAAAACACGAGCTATGAATATTAAAAAATGAAACAGTCACTTATATTTTGATGCACTTGCTCCCCTGATTTTTAGGTTAAGCATCATTTAGCTCCCTAAGACCTTTATAGGAGAAAAGGATTTCTTATTTGTTCCTCTTCTTCTTGAGATGAACAGGAGTGAAATAGCATAAAAAATAACAACAAAAACCCACACCAAAAAGTCATGTGGCCGGGTTGTTCCCAGATGGGGCTAGAAATATGGAAACTTTAAGTTTGTATTCACATTTATCATCTTCCTGCCTAGTCAATAAAAGGTGAGATTCATGATTTTTAAGAAGACACATTTTGTTTTTGCTGACAGTGTTTTTTTTTTAAATTCAGGTAAATAAGGAACAACGATTTTCATTTGGAATCCTTATTGCTTTCTGGATTCCTGTTCACCTTGATACCTTTTAGAACAGTTTAAATTCCAATAGGGTTTGCCTCAAATCTTTTGGCTTTACCTGTAGTAACCCTTTCATTTTTATTTTTAAGACTAGATAGTAAATTCATTGGATATTTTGTCATGGCTTTTACTGGAGATGGGGAGAAGAGCAGCCAATAGACAAAGGTAATTAAAAGAAAAACAACACGGCCATAATTTTCTCTTTAAAAGGGAGGGGGCTGAGATTCTTTTATCTATCACCAGTGGGGGGAAGGGAGTGGAAGTGGGAAAAGCATTTAAAGCCGGTGAGTAAAGTCATGCCCAGAGTCATGTTCTTCTCCTGAGTAGATTTTCTTTTATTCCTCTATTTTTTAAAAAATAAAATCTCCCCAGATCATAACTTTTTAGTCTTCCCCAGACTGAGCTTTATCTTCAGATCCTTCATCCCCAAACTTTTATGGGGAGGACTGGCAAACTTTTTTCTTTTCTGGAGGACTTTCCAGCTCCTTGTCCTCATCTTTGGGGGAAGGAATGTTTTGCTTTGATGCCTTTGATTCTGTGGGGCCATCTGCTTTTCCTTTGCCTTTTACTGGACTTGGTTTCACTGTAGCCTTTAGTCTGGTTTTGGGCTTTTTTTTTTTCCTTTCCTTTCAGTCTTGGATTTCTTCATGATCTTTTTTTTTTTTTTTAATTTCCATACTCATTATTTAAATCATCTTCCATTAAGAAGTCTTCATTACTGACAGAATCTTTCTCCTGGAATGGTGCATCTTCTTCCTCTTCTTGTTCTTCACTTCCCGTGTCTTCCATGAGCATCTCTCTCTGCTTTGGATGCTACCTGCCACTGATGGCGAACATTTTTTGTGATCTTCTTTTTCATCTTTACTATGCTCTAGTGAATGTGAATAATCATTCTTGGTCTTCATATCTTTTTCTTCAGAGTCATCACTATCTTCTGTTAATTTTTCCTAGACCACCTCTTGTTTTTAGCCTCTCAGAGTGATGATCAAATTTTCATAACTAGAGGGGCTGAATCTCTGCCATAATCTTCATCTGCATCACCAAATTCCTGAAATTGTAAATAATTGACCACCTTCATGTTTCTGATAGGCCAGGACATTTTCATAGTTAACACTGGACCTCCAGCAAAGCCAAGACCAGCTCCCTATCACCTTCCCCACCCCACTCTGGGCACCACTCACTCTTGGATCTGCTTTGGCCACCATGGCCCAGGCTGCTGGCTTCTCAAGCTCCCCTCTACTAGATCCAGGGCCCCAGGATTTGCTGAGCCACCCCCCGCCAACTGCTTTTCTGTCTCTTGAAAATTGATTCTTCCTTTTTTAAAACATATTTTAAGGGCACCACTATCTTCCTAGTCACTCAGGCTCACATATTCTGTCTGTACCAAATCTTGTCATATCTACCTTAACCATTTCTTTCATATATGTCTCATTCTTTCCACTAACAAAGCCACCACCCTGTTTCAGGTTCTCATCACGTCTCACCTGAAGTATTAGAATAGCCTTCTAGTTGGTCTTTCTGCCTCAGGTCTCTTCCCACTCCAATCACTTCTATACTCAGATGTCAGAGACTTCCACAATTTGCAGATTAGACAATGTAGCCTCTTCATTCAGCAAATTTCAGTGTCCCTGTTATTCCAGTACTCAAATATAATGTAATCAATTTGTCATTTAAAGAATTTCTCTTACTGGTCCCTCTCTATGTAGAAAATCTTCTTAAAATTTACTTTCACTTTACTTTATGTACTTTATGAACCATCAACTCTTGCCTTCCTATTGCTCTAACATGACCTAAATTTATTCCTCAATACTGTCTGTTCCCTATGGCCGTCCCTGTGGTCTCCCTACTCACTTCTACCTAGTAACTTCCCTGACTTCTTAATGACAAATCCAGTTTTATGCTGGAGGTTTCAACCAATGAGAGTGCCTTCTGACATTACTTTCTGTTCATTCCCTATCTCTCGCCCCGTCTCATGCACAAAGTTACTTATGTGTTTTCTTCCCCATTAGAATGTGAGTTGTTTGAGGACAAAGACTGTCTCCCCTCCACTTTCTTTGTATGTTCAGCACATACCACAATGTTTGGCATATAGTAAATATTAAATTAATGCTTGATGATTTATCAAAATATTTGTTCATATCATTTATTTTTTTCCCTTTTATTCCATAAGTTAATTTACTTATTTTTGGTCTTCAACATTCATTTCTTAAGTTTTTTAAGTTTTCTCATTCTCCCTCCCTTCTACCCTCCCAAAGATGGCATGCAATCTAAAATAGGCTCTACATTTACATTCCTATTAAGCATATCTTCACATTAGTCATGTTGTATAGAATAATTAGAAAGAATGGGAGGAACCATGAGAAAACAAAGCAAAACAAACAAACAAAAAAAGAAAATAGTCTGCTTCACTCTGTATTCAAACTACATAGTTCTGTCTCTGGAATGAATGGTATTTTCTATAATAAGTCCTTTGGAGTTGTTTCAGGTCCTTGCATTGTTGAGAAGAGCTAAGTCTATCAAAGTCAGTCATTGGACAGTGTGGCTGTTACTGTGTACAATGTTCTCCTGGTTCTGTTCACTTCACTCAGCTTCATTTCATATGTCTTTCCAGGTTTTTCTGAAATCTGCCCTTTCATCATTTCTTTTAGAATGATAGTATTCAAATACATTCATATACCACAACTTGTTCAGCCATTCCCTAAATGATGGGCATCCTCTCAATTTCCAGTTCTTGGTTGCCGCAAAAAGAGCTGATATGAATATTTTTGCGCACATTATTTATTTTTTTAAGGGTGAAGGCAAGACACTTGGGGTTAAGTAACTTGCCCAAGGTCACACAAATAGTTAAATGTCAAGTGTCTGAGGCTGGATTTGAACTTAGGTCCTCATGACTTCAGGGCCAGTGTTCTTTTCACTGTGCCACTGAGTCAACCCCACCAATATTGTTTCTTTTGTCCAAAATCTGACTTCATAAACTCTTTGGTGGCTCAGGAAAAAACAAAACAAAACATTAATCAAATTACAAACTCGTTGGCTTAGCATTTACTTTACTTCCCAGTCTAATGTTAGTTAATTTTCTAATCTCATCTAATGTCAGTTGCAGAGAGGATTCTAACTTGTTTTGGTAAAAGTTCCTCCTCTCCAGCTCCCTGTACTAGGGAAATTGCAAGGGACCTCACTGGCACATTGGGTAGAATGCTGGCCAAATATTTGAGCAGTGAGGGAGCAAAAGAGACATAGAGATAGTGACAGAGAAAAGGACTGATAGAGGAAGCTAGAGAGAGACAGAGAGAGAGAGAGAAGTAAGACAGAATCAGAGAGAGACAGAAAGACGGAGGGGTATGAGAGAGGGATGGAGATAGAGAGAAAGACACAGAGACATAGGCACATGGAGACACAGAGACAGAGACACAGACAGAGTCCCATATGTGGTTTTGTGAACCTTATTAGAGGAGAGGACATGAATCTATTTTTCATATTGTAGGTGATCAATATCTGTTTGTTGACACAAATTATTTTTGAAAAATCGCACTCTGAACACCCAAGTTTCTGGGGATTTGTAGAAGGGATTTCTGTTTGGGTGAAATTTAGATTAAATAGCCTTTGAGATTCCTCCCAATCTCAAAATTCTAAGATTCTCTTGTAATCATTTCACTCAATCATCTTCTCTCTGAACAATGGTATTTGGCAAGAAAGGAATAGTCAAGTTCCCTTGTTGATAAGAGACTGAAAGAAGTGATCATAAGTGGAAAGGCAATGTGACATGGATAAAGAAGACAGGTTCCATTGTGAAGGAGAAGGAAAGAGAGAGAAAGAGAAAGGGGGGGGGGAGTCATGATGGATGGGGTATGTATTCCCTTGTATCTGGACATTAGGTTTATTTATTCTGGTTCATGAACAATAAGCTATCCATAATCAGCAGAAATAAGAAAGAGACCAAGTAAAAGCTATGACTATAGGAAATTGTACAGAGTACACTCCAGGTTGTCATCCTGTTGATATATCTATATCTATATCTAT
>JAQQSV010003253.1:0-16548 GCA_028646515.1 Pseudochirops corinnae | reverse complement strand
TTGGCTTTTTGGGCCTCTTTTGTCATTTGAGTTAATCTATTTTTTAGGGTGTTGATTTCTTCAGTCAGATTGCTGACTCTCTTTTCATGATTTTCTTGCAACATTCTTATTTCTCTTCCCAATTTTTCTTCCACTTCTCTTATTTGTTTTGAAAATTCTTCTTCAGCTCATCTCTAGCTTTAAGGCAATTTTTATGTTTTTGAAGCCCCTGGTGGGGGCACTCTGGCTGCACTCTCCTCCTCCCTCTCTTTGCCATGATCTTTCTTTTCCCCAAAGAAGGAATCTAGGGTTTGGTTGCTGTTCTTACCCTGCTTCTTATGCTTATTCTTACTCATGGTTGGTCAATCAGTGATTTCTTTTTTTAAATCTCTGTGGGGCTCTGCTTCCAGATGGGAAAGCTCTGTCCCAAATCGCTGGGGTCCTCCTGGCTGCTGTAGCTCTCAGGAAGGTGCTGAGTCCCTTTCCTACTTACTTCCAGCTCACTGGATAATGAAGACTCCAGGACGGAGGCCCAAGACCACAATCCAGATCCAGGCCGCTCAATGCAAGAGCACTTGGTCTCTGAATAATCACTTAGTCCCCCTGCTGTCTGCAGGCCACAGGCGGGGAAGCCGCAATGCGGAGGTGGGTGCAAAACCTCTGCCTTTTGCTTTCCCGCCCTGGAGGCCATTTAGCCAGACCGCTTTTCTTCCCTGATTTCGCAAGTTCCACTGACCTAGTTCTGAACACTGCTCACAGCTGCCGCTAATTCGCTCACCAGAGAGGCTCCTCCGCTCCTCCCGTCCAGGTGTGCCCCAGGCTCAGCCAGGGCTTCAGGCCAGGCTGGTTTTGGTTTGCAGTGCTGATATGGTTCCCCGTAGCCAAGCTGACTTTAGTGGAAGGTATATTTGTGTGTGTTTTGGAGTTCTAGGATTAGTTTAGAGTCATATTTTATGGGTATTTTGGGGTGGATATGTGAGAGCTGCAATATGTTGCTGCTGCTACGCCGCCATCTTGGCTCCACCCCCCCCCCCCTCCTTTTCATCACTTAATTAGATTTTTATCATCATATCAAAGTGAACTTATACCTACACCCTATATCTATTTCTACCCCCTTTTAAATGTTGTAATAAAGACCCAGTTCTCAAGAGTCAAAAGTATTATCTTTCCTTGCAGGGATGTAAACAATATGTCCTTATTGAATAACATGTTTTTATTTTCTTTCCCATTTACTTTTTAATGATTCTCTAGAGTGTTACTTTTGAAAATCAAATTTTCTGTTGAGTTCTGGTCTTTTCATCAGGAAGGTTTGGAAAGATGGACATCTTTTCCCCTGAAAGATTATACTCAATTCCATTGTGTAGCTAATCATTGGTTGTAATCCATGTTCCTTTGCCTTATGGAATATTGTATTCCATGCCTTACAATCTTTTAATGTAGAATTTGCAAAGTTGTGCCTAAATCTGACTGTGGTTACATGATTATTATATTGTTTCTTTCTGACTGCTTGCAGTATTTTTCCTTTGACCTGGTAATTTTTTTTTAAAATTTGGCTGCAATATTCCTTTACATTTTCAATTTGGGATCTCTTTCAGGAGATGATCAGTGGATTCTTTCATTGACTATTTTATCTTTTGGTTCTAGACCTCAGGGCAATTTTCCTTGATGATTTTCTGAAAGATGTTGTCCAGGATCTTTTTTTTTTTTTCATCATCATGATTTTCAAGTAGATGAATAATTTTAAATTGTCTTTCATAGATCTATTTTCCAGGTCAGTTGTTTTACCAATGAGATATTTGAAGTTTTCTTCTTTTTTTTTTCATTCTTTTGTTGCTGTTTGACTGATTCTTGATATTTCATAGAGTCATTAGCTTTCACTTGTCTAATTCAAATTTTTAATGAATTGTTTTCTTCTACTAGATTTTGTACCTCCTTTTTTTGCCCCATTTTACTTTTTAAGGAGTTCTCCTGTTCAGTGAGTTTTAGTGCCTCCTTTTCCACTTGGTCAATTCTACTTTTTAAAGATTTATTTTCTTCAATGTACTTCCTCTTCCCTCCCCCCCCCCCAATTTGGTCAATTGTATGTTTTAAGTACTTGTTTTCTACAGTCAATTTTTTTCTCTTTCCTTTTCCAAGCTATTAATTATGTCTTGCATACCTTTTATTTCTTTTTGCAATTTTTCTTTTACCTTTCTTATTTGACATTTAAAATCCTTCTTGAGCTCAAGGCTTCTTGTGCTTGAGACTAGTTCATATTCCCCTTCAAGGTTTCAGATGTAGGTATATTGACAATGTTGTCCTCTTCTGAATTTGTAATAAGAATTGTTGATCATTATACATTTCTGCTTTTTGCTCATGGTGTTTGCCTATTTCCTGGCTTTTAAAATTGAGCTCTCCTACTGGAGAAAAAGATACACTGACCCAAGTTTCTTATGCTAGGAGCAGGAGACCTGGTCATTAGTTTTGTGTTCAGGGATCTCAGGTGCTGGTAGCTTGAGTCTGTAGGGGTCTGGCAACTTACCTGATGCTGAGTGGGGTCAACAACACTGAAGTTCTCAGAGTTGGTATGGGAAGTCTGGCCCCTGGGGGATCCCTGCACACTTGGTCTTTGCACTTGAATGTTTGGCTGGTAAAGGATATCTGCCAGTCTAGAGCTGTGCCTCCTGGAGTTGTGCTGAAGCACTGGGAGATTTGGCTACTGGAGAATGCTGGCCCATGTGGTGGTTTTCCAAACTGGCATCTACCAGTTCCTCTGCCTGTGCTGAGGTGCTCTGGGTTCCTGATATTGGAACTTACCTACTTCATTACCCTGGGGCTTAAAATCTCCCCCTGGTTTTCTGAGATGGAGTTTCCATTGGCTTGCTGTGACACCTCCTGTCCTGTATGCTTCCCCGCCCCAGAGCATGAGGTGCCTTTCCTGTTGATCCCCTAAGTTTCCTGGGTTAGAAGGCTTCTGCACCCCATCTTTCTGCTGGCTCAGCTGTTCCATGATTTTTCCTGGGATGATATATTCTGGGCTTTCACAGGTCAATAAGGGAGGATGAAAATGATTTACTTCTTACTCCTCCACTTTGTCTCCATGTTGTTTTTCCAAAGGTGAAATATTTTTGTGACATTAAAGGGACAAACACATGGTGATTTTTGAGAGGGGACACTTATTCAGATGTAGGTTGGACTTAATAACCTCTGAAGTCCTTTGTGGCACTTTGAATTAAAGATTAATTCATTATGATCAATCAACCAACAAACATTAATTGAGCAACTGCCGGTTGTGAAACATTGGATTAAGTGTTATGGGCATACAAAAAATAGATATTATATGGGTTCAACCCTTGGGAATCCCAGAATTATAAAATTATGGAATATTAATACTAGTAGACATCATAGAAATCAACTATTCCAATTCTCTCAATTAACATAGGAGACAATAGATGCCCAGAACAGTTGAGAGACTTAATCAAATTTACATAGATTATTCAAGGAAAATCTAAGTTTCCAAACTTTTAATTAAGTTGTTTCCCCATGAGTTAACTACATATCTTTATGTCTTTAATTCAACTCAATAAGTTGTTATTAATCTTTTATTACATAGATGCTGCAACTCCAAAAGAAAAAAAATGAAAATAATCCCTGTCCTTGAGGGGCTAATATTCCAATAGTGGAGATAATATATATAGGAGACTGGTGACCAGTAAAGGGAGAAGTCACAGAAATGGTGAGTGACAATGAAAAGAGGGACTTTTTTTTTCCCACAAGCAATTCTAACACAGATTTGGTCATTGTTCCCAGAAAAAAAGAACAGACAGTAGGGGATGGAAATGGGGAAAATATACAAATTTTGTCAGGCTGAAAGATGGCATAATGAGGTGGCTATGATCAGGCAAGTGCAGTGAGCTCTGACCAATCAGCATGACCCTTGAGAGAAAGCAAGATTTCTAGTTGAGTGGGTATATGGCAGAAGGCAGGAATAACATGGCAGGAAGATGACTTGGCAGAGTGCCTGGGGCCAGCAAAATGTTGCTGCTGTTGTTCAGTCATTTTTAGTCCTGTCTGACTCTTTGTGATTCCATTTGGTTTTTTCTTGGGAAATATCCTGGAGTTCTTGAGTTTCCAAATACTTGGAGTTTCTTGAGAAATATCCTATTTCCTTCTCCAACTCATTTTAGAGATGATAAAACTGAGGTAAACAGGGTTAAGTGACTTACTCAGGGTGACACACCTAGTAAGATGAGTTCCTGAATATAGGCCTAGTAGTCCATCCTCTGTGCCACATAGCTGCCCAAGATGTAATAGCTATCAAACCTGACCCTGGCTTTCTATAGGCTTCCCATTATAATCATAGAGAAATTTATTGGTCCCTTGTTCTTATTTCTATGTCGATAGCAATATTGTATTTCCTTCTTTTTTATGTGTTTTTTTTTCCACATGTAAATATTTTTTTAACATTCATTTTTTGTTTAAATCTTGAGCTGCAAATTTTCACCCTCCCTAAGATGGTAAGCAATTTGATAAAGGTTGTGTATGTGCAATCGTGTAAAATCTATTTCCATATTAATCATGTTGTTAAAGAAGAAACACAACACAAGGTAAGAGCAATGAAAAAAAAAATAAAGTGAAAATCGTATGCTTCAATCTCCATTCAGACTCCAGTGTTTTATTTTGGTTTTTTTTTTTTCCCCTCTCTGGGTGCAAATAGCATTTTATATCATGAGTCCTTCAGAATTGTCTGGGATCATTGTATTTCTGAGAAGAGCTAAGTCATTCACAATTGATCATTGTACAGTGTTAATGATATGGTATGCAATATTCCCCTGGCTCTGCTCACTTTGATTTGCATCAGTTCATGTAAGCCTTTCTAGATTTTTTCTGAAATCAGCTTGCTTCCCATTTCTTATAGCAGAATGGTATTCCATTGTATTTATATAGCACAACTTCTCCATTCATTTCCCAATTGGTGTGCATCTCCTTAATTTCCAATTCTTTGCCACTGCAGAAAGAGCTGGTAGGAATATTTTTGTATTTGTAGGTTCTTTTCTCTCTTTTTTTATCTCCTTGGAATATTGACCTAGTAGTGGTATTGACGGATCAAAGAGTTTTTATAGCCCTTTTGGGCATAATTCCAAATAGCTCTCCAGAATGGTCGGAGCACTATTTTATAATTGTTTAGAGAAGAATATGGGAAATTTCAGGTGGTTTCCTGGCTATCTCACCATCTTGGATCCAAAAATGCCTTATTTCCTTTAATACACACACCTACACAAAGCCCTATCCCCTCTGTTCAGCTTCCTATGTATTTGCAACTAACTGAAATACAATATGGTGAAGACACTGAAATGTCATCCATCTATGACATTCCTTCAAAACTAACTTTTCTGTATCCCTTAATAAACATTAAGACATGTGTAGGTACGCTAGTGTTTATATGCCATCAGGAAGATATGACAAAGGTAGGAATCCAGAAGAAATGAACCAAAGCAGAGTTTCCATTTGCTCCAACTGGCACTCTCAGGGATCTGGTTCTGAACTGATTTGCATAGCAACATAGGACACTATGAGAGTTGCAAAGGACCTTGTCATTCCAGTTCCACATAACTCCTTACCATTTTTCTTAATGGAATCTCTAGGATATTTAGAAATCATGTCAATTAAGGGTGGTTAGGTGGTACAGTGAATAGAGCACCAGGCCTGGAGTCAGCGGGACCTGAGTTCAGATCCAGCCTCAGACATTTAACACTTTCTAGCTTTGTGACATTGGGCAAGTCATTTAACTCCAATTGCCTACCCCTCCAAAAAGCAGGTGTGTGTGTGTGTGTGTGTGTGTGTGTGTGTGTGTGTGTGTGTGAATTAATGACAAGAATTGAAAGGAATTTTCTGACTTCAAGTCAAATAGGGAACTGAGATCAGGAAGCAAGAGCTCAGCAAGAGGAAAAGCAATTGAAGGAAAAACAAATCAAAACATGAACATTCCTGATAATTCTTTCTGGCTTCTTTACTGGCTGTGGCTACTTAGCCCTAGGCTATAACTGAAAACTGGTTAGCCCTCTTCCTGTAGTAAGCTGTAGCCACAGAATTGCACTGTAGCATATGGAAGCAGACAGCAGCAGAGGACTCAACTGAGTGGTAGAGGCAAAAGCAAGCAGACAGGAACAGAGAGCAATTTAGAAAAGCAGTGGTCTACACCAACAAAGGAAGCCAGCAGTGGAAGAATTCAGCAGCAGTGGCATACAATAGAGAGAATCATGATGGGGAGGGCAGTAACAGAGGATACCACTTTAGGAGAGTAAAACAGAAACTTACCCATGACTTCCTAGTGGTCGTTAGCAACTCTTCAAAATCAGACACATGAGTTGCCTCAAATGCATAATCATTTCCCAAAATATATGTATTTATATTCACTATCTTCTCTCCATGCAGCAATTTGGTAACCCATGAAACAGTATATTTTGGTATATATAGAGGATCTTTCATATATATTCTCTTGATATACTACAAATTTACTTATCTTTTATTTTGAAATAATTTGTCTACATTGTTGGAAGAGTGAAAAGAGCAGAGGATTTAAATTTAGAGGAGCTGGGTTTCAACTTACTGCCTATATGGCCTTGGTTAAGTACCTTAACCTAATTGTAGTGCCATTCATACATAAGTTAAATAAGAGGGTTGGGTTAGATGGTCTCCCACCCCTCTCCCTCTTCCTCTCCCCCCTCCCCCCACCATGTCTAAGCCTATCATTTGATGATTGGCTGATACAAGAAACTTCTCAGTGGGGCTTAATAAGCTGTGGCTTTGAGTGGATGCTGGATCAGATATATAGCAAGCTTTGAACCAGTGATGATATTTATAAATAATTGGATTAATTGAATTGAGTAATAACTCATTTAGCTGAGTTTTGCTACAAAGTTTGAGGGAAGTGCAACATATCCCCCAAAAATGCTGATATAGTTTTCAACTGGCCCCTGTCCTTTGTCCAATCCATCTGATTTTTTCCAAAATATTGCTGACTAAACCACCCCTTCTTCTCTTTTCCTCCACTCATATTCTTCCAAGTTACTATGTCTTCACTTTACATATATATATACACACACACACACACACACACACACACATACACATACACACACACAAAATGCATTGTACTGACTGTCTGAAGAATTCCTTCTTTCCATTTAATGCTTGATTTTCTAGTTCAGTTAATTGCCTACTCAATTCATCTCCCTAATGATGTCATTTATTTACTTAGTATTCTTGGTGAATTCCATTCTCGTTAAGTTGAGTTACAAATCTGAGGACTTAAAATAGTATTTTAGTTCTACAATTTATACTTGTAAGACCTTGGACAAGTCACATAACCTCAGTTGTCTCATTTATGTTGGTGCTCTCTAAAAATTCCTTTTAGCTCTAAAGTATATGATTTTATTATACATCTCAATTTTCTATACTTCAAAGCATTTTGTAAAACTTTCTGGAATAATTTAATTTGCCTAACTTTTTTCCTATTTTCTATCTTGTTGCTTCTTATCTTGTTTTCTTAAATAATCTCACTTCTATCCCAAACCTACAACTGAACATTCTAAGGTTCAAAAGCCATTTCCTAGAGGTGGAGCCAAGATGGCAGAGTACATGCCAGGAACCAGGTGAACTCTCCCAACATTACCCTCCAAACAAATGTAAAATGAAGCCTCAAATCAAATTTTGAAACAGCAGAACCAATACAAGATCAGAAAGGTAACTTAGGAGATCTGTAGGAGAGGCATGCAAAAACAAAACAGGTGAAGACCCTGGAGCGTGGCAGAAGTTGTGGCTGCCTTGGAGGCAGCCACTGAAGCAGTAATAACAACAGCTTTGAAAACTCTCATCCCAGAGACAGCAAGGTGGGGGTCTATCAACTGGTAAGAGAGAGAGACTATTTGCTGGCAACGGGGGCAACTGATGCTTATTGCAACTCTGTGGTCCATAAGCAGTTTCAGGTCATGGTTCCAGAGCAGAAAGTTGAGCTATGATCACATTCGAAGGGAGCAGGGGCCCTGACCACAGTTCCAAGGCCAAGAGGATTACTAGAACATGTTGCAGTAAGAGAACAGGAAATCTGCTCACTGATGGGCCAAGAGCAGTGCTAGCACTTGCAGAAACAGGGAAACAAAGGACCTGAGTATAGCTCCAGGGCCAAAAGAAGTGTCTTTACTTTCTGTTGCATAGGAGCAAAGGACCCTTTCTGGGTAAAGACCAGAGCATAAACCAGGAACACAAACCACCTCTCCCCAAATCACATTACATTGGAATGAAATGGTGCGTACCTCCAGAACTAGTTCTCAGAGAGAAGCAAACAAAAAAAACCCTAAATTTTGGCACAGTGCCCTTCCACATCAAGGTGAGCAGATTCCAACTTTAACAGAAAGCTTAAAGTAAAGAAATAGGATGGGAAAATAGCAAACAACAAGAAAAATACTTGATTATTTAAAGGTATTACAGCGGCAGGGAATACCAAGACACAAACTCAGACGTAGAAAACAACATGAAAATAGCTACATTGAAAGATCATTGGACTCAAGGCCAATTCCTGGAAAAATAAAAGAAAAAGTTATTCCTGGACAAGTTAAAGAAAAAAGATAAGTATGATAGAGTAAAAATTGCTAAAACAAACAGTAACTGATGCAAGGAAATTACAAAAAGAGAATTAAAATCTTGATAAAAGAGACAAAAAATATACTCAGGAAAAATATTTCAAACAGAATTGGCATAATGGTAAAAAGAAGTACAAAAATTCACTGAACTCCTTATAAGACAGAATTCACCAAATGGAAAAAAAAAAAGAGGTGCAAAATCTCACTGAAGAAAATAATTACTTAAAAAATTGAGGTGGCAAATGTGAGCTCATTTTTCTACAAAACTAAATGAAACAATAAAAGACTGAAAAGACAAAGGAAAATGTGACATTTCTCATTGGAACAATAACTGACCTGGAACATAGATCAAGAAGAGATCATTTAAAAATTGTTGAACCATCAAGACACCATGATTTTAAAAAAGGAGCCTGGACATCCTATTTCAATAAATTGAAAACTTCCCTGATATTCTAGTACCAAAATGTAAACTAAAAAACCAAAAAAGAAAAAAAAAATCCATCAATCATCTTCTAAAAGAGATACCAAATGAAAGTACCCCAGGAAAGTGTTAAGTCAAATTTGGGATCTCCAAGGTCAAGGAGAAAGTATTGGAAACAGCCAGAAGGAAACCATTCAAATATTAAGGTGCTGCAGTCAGGATCACACAAGATTTAACAGCTTCCATGTTAAAGGATCAGAAGGCTTGGGATATGATATTTTGGAGGGTAAAGGAGCTAGAATTACAGCAATGCATAAAATACCCAGCAAAACTGAGTATAATTCTTTGGGGGGGGCAATGAATATTTAATTAAATAGAAGACTTCTATGCACTCTTGATGAAAAGACCAGAGATAAATAGAAAAATCTGACATTCAAACAGAAATCTCAAGAGAAGGATAAAAAGGTAAACATGAAAGAGTAATCATGAGGGACTCAATAGAGTTAAACACTTTACGCTTCTATGTGTGAAAACTCCTAAGAATTTTATTTTAATATGTTTTTATTTTCTCCCAATTACAAGTAAAAACAATTTTAACATTTTTTTTGTTTTAAGTTTTAAATTATATCCTTCTTTACCTCTCCCCTCATGTGAGATGGTAAGTAATCTGATATAGGCTGTACACATTGCAAGCATGCAAAACATATTTCCACATTAGTCATTTTATGGAAAATAACTTGAAAAAGGAGAGAAGAAAAGAAGGAAGGAAAAATGGAAGAAAGAAAGTGAGGGAGGGAGAAAGAAGAAGGAAAAAAGAAAGAGAAAAATATGATGTTTTGGTCTGTATTCAGATGTCATTAATTCTTTCAATGGAGGTCCATAGCATTTTTCATCATAAGTCCTTTGGGATAGTCTTGGATCATTGTATTGCTGAGAAAATCCAAGCCATTTATAGTTCATAAAATATTGCTGTCACTTTGTGCAGTGTTCTTGTTTTACTCACTTCACACTACAACAATTCATGTAAGTCCTCCTAGGTTTTTCTGAAATTTTCCTGTTAGTAATATCTTAGAGAACAGTAACATTACATTACAAATACAAAAAGTTGTCCTGTCATTCCCCATTTGATGAAAAGTCCTCTCAATTTCCAATTCTTAGCCACCACCAAAAAAATTGCATATAGAAATCTGATAGGTGTGAAGTGGTGCCTCAGAGCTGTTTAATTTGCATTTCTCTAATCAATAGTTATTTAGAGCATTTTTCATATGGCTATACATATCTTTGATTTCTTTGAATACTGCTTGTTCATTTGAAAACTGCTTGTTCATATTCTTTGATCATTTATCAATTGGGAAATAATGTGCATCCTTATACATTTTACTTTGTTCTCTATATATTTGAGAAATAAGAATCGTAAAGGATATATTTGCTGTAAATTTTCCTCCAAGTTTCTGTTCCTTCTAATTTTGGTTTCACTGCTTGTGTCTGTGAAAAAAAAAATTAATTTATTATAATCAAAATTATCCATTTTACATTTTATAGTATTCTCTATTATCTTGTTTATTCCAAAATTCTTCCTTTGTCCATAGATCTGAGAGATCAACTATTCCCTATTTCCCTAATTTGCTTAGGATATGACCCTTTATGTCAGAATCATGTGCCATTTTGACTTTAACTTGGTATATCCTTATGTCTTCAATAAATATTTGTGAGATTCTATTGAACCCTGGCATGTATGATCTAATCTGCATAATTCAATCTTCAATTAAAATAGCTAGAAAAGAATGCTAACTGAATGGAAGTAAAAGTCATCTTCTAAAAAAATATTCTCTTTTTAAAGTGCCCCTATCACTTTCTGGTTCCTCTGTATGTGTTGGCTTCTTCCATTGGAATGTAAGCTCCTTAAGGGCAGAGCCAGACATGTAATAATCACTTAATGATTATTTTCCCAATTCTTCAGTCGTTCACCATTGCTCGTACCCTGTATTAGCTAAATGTTGTAGCTCTAAAAATAAACTAGAAATTCTTTTCAATACAAAGTAAGTCTCATATATTAATAAAGTTTTACTTTAATATAAAAGCCAATAAAATCAAAAGTGAGCAGCTTATGATCACTTTATCAGTTATCATTTCTCCTTAAAGCATTAGTTGTACTTACTAACACTGCATCTGCACTAGCTTGTGTAAGGTTCTTGCACCTCCACTAAGTTTAAAAATAAATATAAAATAGAATACAATTCTGCTATAGGTTTCCATTGACCTTAATATTGTCCAACATTAATAATATTAATGATAATAATAGGGATAACAAACCATTTACATCAAACCCTTAGTCTATATAGCATTTCTGTCATTTTCATTTTCCCAATCAGTAGAGAATTTTACACCAGCCTCACTAAATGACCCTAATCTTCCTCTTCATGTAAGTTATCAAGAAGTGAATCTATCTATCCAACTATCATATATAGCTTTCTGTCTAATTATCTATCTATCTGTCTATCTCCATTATCATTTACTCTAAAAAAAATATTGAAGTCATATAGGACTAGCCTTTTCTAGATCTGAAGGCATATTCCCACATTTACAGAACATTCACGAAAATTAGAAAATAACAAAACACTTAAATAGTTTTACACACATGAACATATACACAGTGAAATCAGAGAGTCAGAAGAGCAGAGGTCAGATAATAGAAATTATATTATACATTTCAATGTAAATATTAATCTTCATTATAAGATGAACAGTATAATTTAGGAAATACACACCAACAACTTTTTCTTGGGCAGAAGAATCATGTCAACTTCAAAAATACTAATACAATTCCTTCTATTTTTCTTTCTTTCTACTAGATAGATCAAAATTGTGTATGCCATATACACAGTGGTTATTAAAAGAGACTTTACTGTTCATCCGTGACACAGAGCATGCAGATGGAAATTTAAACATTCATTCAATTATTAGAATATTTGACAACATGAATTTCAAGTACTTAGATAACTGAAATTTTCATTTTCCATTTGTCACTTTCTTGTATGAGTACAACCTGTTAAGTAGTGGCTAGCAAAAAATAAATGTAATTCTAAATTACTAGTCCTCTGGATTAGGGTCTTGGTCCTTTGTTGAGTTCCTCAACTACTTTTTTCATAGCTACTAGGGAGAAAGAGAAGTACTGTAGTTTTGTATGGAACTTTAAAGGAAAAAAATTTTTTGTTCGTATGAAATCATAATTAAAATCTCATCTATCTCCTTTGAGAATGAGAACAATTTAAATGAAAACCAGCTGTGAGACATTTACCATGTCTTTTTCCAAGTTCACCTGATGTTTGTTATGTGATCAAATCAATTGTAATCCAGTGTCCATATGTGTAGGCATGTGTCTTCAAGAAATAAATCTATGTAGAAGGCGAGAGGAGGAATGTTGTTCTATGCATCTCCATCTCCTGGGTAGGAGAAAATATTTCTCCCTTCTCTGTAATGTTCATTTACCCTTTATGTTCTCGAGATGATTTTTTAAAAATATGTTTATGGGGGGGAGGGGATTTGTTGAAATTCCCTCTCAAATCCTCCATTTCCACTTTTTGATGATCTCCTTTAAGTCTTTGATTTCTGATTAAACCCTCATCACTTGCCAGTGGGAAAGTAAACATTGATTCCATAGACTCAGAGTCTAGAACTCAAAATTGGCTTAATGAGAATCTAGAAGATCTAATGAGAACAAAGTAATGTTTGTGAAGAAATTAGAGTTCCAGACCAAGCCCTGCCACAAATAGTTACATGGTCTTGGGCCATTCTTTTTTTCTCACTAAGCTTTTGTGTCTTTCTGTATGAAATGAGGGATTTGGGCTATACAAGTGGCACATCTGCAATTCTGTACTCTATTCATATGGAAAATAATGGAAAAAGATGGACACAGTTTGGAAAGAAAAAGGTATTATTGGAAAATGTGGGTAATTCGCAATTTGATTGTTTTAGAAAATACTAACAAAGTTGCCAGACACAATATGAATTTGAATGAAAGAACACCAATGTTTTTACACTTACAGATTCTTAAAGGGATGCCAAATTAGGGTCTTTGAGCTCTGTCAGAAGAACTGTAATTATGTTAAAGACAGAGTCATATTCCTATGGACCAATTTTATTTTGCTGTGTTTTGCTTTAGTTTTTTGTTGTTGTAGTTGTTGTTAAAGAAAAACATTAATACTTTCTGGAATCATCAATAATAATCTTCCCTTCCATTCTTATCAAGACACATTTTCTTCCTGAAATCTTCTCAAGTAACACTCTTTACAAAATAATAAAAATCATTTTTATCTTTATATTTTCATTTTGTTTTATTTTCTTTGATTCAGAATCTGGAATGCTATCAATTTGTAATCATGTCTCCTTATGTTGCTTTTAGGTCCTCAATTAATTATCCCTTGCAGAGACCGAACCACTCCTAGTGTCAGTGTTTAGACACAAGGCTAATAGAAAGGTTATTCACTTACCTTGTTACAAGTCTCTTCTTAGGGAACCATATTCATAGGGAATATTATTTTTTCTATGATATGCTAGTCTGAAAACAATCAGTTGTGTATAAGGGAGGTCAGTTCTTATAGAATAAGAGCACCTGCATCTATTTATTGGATAAGGTCATGTAACAGAAAGGGAAGGGAAGGGAAGGGAAGGGATGGAAAGAGGAAAGGAAGAGGAAGGGAAAGGTAACAGGAAAGAGAAAGGGGAAGGGAAGGGAAAGAGGAAGGAAAGAAAAGGGAAGGGGAAGGGGAAGAGGAGGGAGAGAAATAAGTACTTGTACAACATCTATTGTGTGCCAAATACTATGCTAATTCAAACTTAAGGTTTATCTATTCAATTTCTCTTCAAAACTCTGTGTCTGTCTGCCTGCCTATCTATTTATTCATCTATCTATCTCTATATACATATGTAAATGTTTTGTAGATAAATTTACATGTAATCAGTATAATATGGGCAATGAGGTGGCCAGGCCTGGAGTCTGAAAGATTCATTTTCCTGAGTTCAAATCCAACCTTAGACACTTACTAGCTCTGTGACGCCAAGCAGCTCACTTAACTCTGTTTGCCTCAGTTTCCTCATCTGTAAAATGAGCTGGAGAAAGAAATGGCAAATCATTCTAGTATCTTTGTGAAGAAAACCCTAAATGGGTTCACAAAGAGTCAGACATGACTGAAAATGACTGAACAACAGTATGCAAGTGTGTGTGTCTGTTATATATGTATGCATATACATATATATCCATATACAAACATATATGTGTGTGTATGTGTGTATGGCAAGCTATTTTTGAAACATTTCATCTTAAGGCATAGTTCTCATTCATTATAAATCTCACTGTAAATAGTATAAATGATAGGAATCTGTTTATCTCATCTAAAACATGAAAAATTGTGATATGGAAGATATTCTTATATCCAAGCACATAGTGAATATGTATGGTATGCTTGATACTGAGGTGAAATTTTATTGTTACCATATGGGATATTTTATCTCATGAAAGCTTGCCCTTACTTGGTAGCTTCATTGGGAATAAATGCATTAAAGGTAAATCACCTATCCATATATGGAATCTATACAGAATGCCTAAACAATCAATTAGTTTATTTTCCCGATGAGTCCATAGATGCAAGATATTCATTAACTCACTTGTCTGGCACTGTGTAAACAATGCATCTTGTTGATCTTTTTCATCTTAGGGCCAACTGTTCCCTTATCATACCATTTACAAGATTAGGTATTTTATTCCAGCCTTAGTTCATTTGAAATAGCCTCCTATTATTACAAATGACCATGTAAGGATACTAAACTCCTAACCTTAACATTATTTCAGTAAATACAAGGGGCTTTGGCATACAACCTGTATATCTAATGTTTATTTAGCATGTGGGTAGTTTAAAATATCCTGGAAAATCCCCTCTCTCTTCCCAGTGTCATTACAACAAATCAGTTCTCTGTGACAACTGTATATGAAGAATATCCTTACTGTAGACACCTAGCAAGACTGTGATTAAGGGGAGAGAAAAGCCTAGGTCTCTCAGCCACAGTCACAGGGCTCTATCAAAGAATCTATGCTGCTTGTCACAAAGAACACCTTACTAAAATAAAATCAAGTTTTTCCTTCCAAATCAGACTTAGGAAATTAGGAAAAACTTGGATGAGGCCTCAACTCTTTCTACCCTTTGAATGACTGCTTTTATGCACTTCTCTCCATAAATTCTTGGAGACAGACAGCACTTGAGAGAATCCACAAAATGTGCCACAATGGTATGACTAATTTGATAACGAAGGCATCCTGTCTGATCCATTTCTCATCATGGACAGAGTGGAGTAGGCCTCTGTAACAAGTTCAGCTATATTCTATCTATTTTTTAAAAGCTATGCTCAGGAATGCATCAAGTAACCCAGAAGCTGGAGTTTGCACATGTACACAATCCTCTGGGAGTCTCTTCCATTTCACTCTGTGCTGCAAGCTCCTGTGATCATCATTCAGTAATTCCACTGCCCTGGTCACTATTGCTAAAGCATCTGCCCAGGAAGGCAAAGGACAGGCACATGTGATCACTTCACTGAGTAGCTATAGAGGATTAGCATAAACCAAATGGCCAGCCCTTTCTTTAATATACTAGGCATTCACAATCTTAGGCTAAGGTTTACATGGTAACATAGAAACATGCTGGACAATTAAGTGTGAATGAAGAACCTGGTCAAAATCACAGATTCCTAGAGCTGCAACAAAACTTACTTGGATATCATTGAGTACTAAATAATTTCATCTATTATTTTATAAATGAAGACATAAATGTTAAGTGACTTGGACAAGGTCACACAGCTAGTTAATTGGAGAACTGAAGCTAGAAGCAAATAATCAGTTTTCTTGTCTCCATACCGTGAGGTCTTATCTATCCTATTCAGTTTTCATATTAGCTTCAAGATCAATACCCATGAAAAATACTGCTCATTCTATGAAAACCATAATGAATTCTTGAAGGACAATCAATTTAGAGCCATTGGCTCTCAAACTTTTTTCTTTTCTGTCAGCACATTCTTTGCCAAGAGGAACTGAAGCACACAGGACATTTAAATCAGCAACATTACACAAAAATTAGAAGAGTTGCATGTGTATGGCTCAATTAAAACAACTATTTTTGTTGTATCCTTTCAGAGTTCTAAATCTGACATGTTTATGGGCAATGTGTATGTGTAAAGGACATTTTTTTTTATCTTGTAAATGCTATTCTTACCATCTGATGTCTGATGGGTAAATACAATTTATATCAAATTATCTGTACCTTTTATGAATCTGCAATAATGTGATGTCCAAAACATCATGGCTCACTTTGTGAATGGTATTGAAAGCATACCTATTCTCGGCCTGCAAAAAGCAGGGGGACTGAGCGATTGTTTTCAGACCAGTGCTCTCGTGTTGAGCGGCCTGGATCCGGATCGTCGTCTTGGGCCTCGGTCTTGGAGTCTTCATTATCCAGTCAGCCAGAAGTCTACGGCAGCCGG